>SDVV010028452.1:0-11955 GCA_016164225.1 Gammarus roeselii | reverse complement strand
GACATACAGCCTTTTCCCCCTAGTTAGGAGGGTGGCTAAGTTAGGCTGGCACAGAGGGGGGGAGGCGCCCTATCTCCCCGCCACAGGACCGCCATGTCGGGCCGAGGCTCAAACTCGAGACACGCAGCACCAGAGGCTGACACTGCAGTCGGACACGCTACCCACTCGACCACGGCGGCCGATAATGAGATGTAGCAACATAGTGATACAGATACACAGACACTAGGCCGCATCCCCCAGAAAGGGGGGTGGCCGACGGCAAGGCGCACCTCATACGCTCCCACTCACACAACTTAGCCCTTTTGTGCTCAAAGGTCCGGCCGGTACCCCCCCAACATACACTCTGGGTCACGAGTGGAGTCCGAGGATCCGTCGTCAGCAGCAGGGCCCGACAGTTTTCACTGGTTTACCCCCGCCGCGTCATAATGCCCGGGGCCCCCCTCCCACACACGACCATCCCGACAGCGGGGTGCCAAGGGCGGGAAAGCACATCAGAGCAGCGTCAAAATCAACCATTCATAACCATTCTCCACTCACGCCTGTTCATTGCACGGTTTCTTGCCACCTCCACAGTCATGTCTCTCCTTCCCAACGCCCGCTTCACACCATCCATCCACCCAAACTTCGGTCTACCTCTAGGCCTGCGACCACTCGCCTCCGCATTTATCACCCTTTTCACCTATCTTCCTTCATCCATCCTCTCCGTGTGCTCGAACCATCTCAGAACACGCGAATCCACTCTGTCCTCCAACTTCTTCACCATCCCTGTTCTGTTTCGAACCACGTCGTTGGTGATCGGGTCTCTCAGCGTTACTCCAGCCATGCTCCTCAAACATTTCATCTCGAATACATTCAACCTTCTTCTCTCCTCTGCTCTCACCCCCCAAGCCTTAGCTCCGTAGAGCACAGTTGGGACAACAACACTCTTATACAGCCCTCTCTTTGCTTCCATCCCCAACGTCCTACAGCTCATTACACTCTTCAGTGCACCCATCACTTTACATCCCTCCTTCACTCGCGACTGCACTTCAGTTTCCACTAGTTTAGTTATCTCCGCATGGGAGCCCAGATACTTAAAACACTGAACTTCCTCCAAGAGCTCTCCATTTAGGGTGACACTAATTTTGCTCGCATCGACATTCCTCGAGCATCTCATTACTTTACTCTTACAGACGTTCACTCAAAGCTTCCTCCTCTCAAACACTCTACCAAACTCAGACACTAGCCTACATAGCTTCTCCTCCGAATCCGCAACCAGGACCGTATCATCAGCAAATAGCAACTGGCTCAACTGCCAACTCCGCCCATTCGCTTACAACAGCTTCAAGCCACGACCCAGCACACTTGCGTTCACCTACCTGACCACTCCATCCATATAGAGGTTGAACAGCCAGGGAGACATGACGCAGCCTCGTCTCAGTCCCACTTTCACTGTGAACCAATCAATCACCTCGCTCTCCACTCTGACACATGCTCGGCTGTCAGCATAGAAACTCTGCACCGCTTTCAACAGATGTCCGCCCACTCCATACAAACGCAAAACCCTCCACAGCGCTTTCCTGTCAATCCTGTTGTATGCCTTCTCCAGATCCATGAAGGCCAAGAACACATCCTTTCCTTTGGCGAGGTACTTCTCACAGAACTGTCTCACTGCAAAAATCTGATCGGTACACCCTCTACCACTCCTAAAGCCACACTGTTCCTCTCCAATTGCGCAGTCCGTACAGTCTATAATTCTTTTGATCAGCACTCTCCCGTACAACTTACCAACCACACATAACAGACTGATACCTCTCGAGTTACATATACATAGATATAGATATATGAATACATATATATATATATAATTTGTGCAAATGGGATTAACTTATACTGAAGAATCAATCACTTGCTTCCTGTGCACCTCATCATAACTCAACACTATGGTAGACTGTATAGCTAAGTGTGATATTAATTATTCCAACTCAAAACCAAGTTCCCATGTTGTTTTTTGCTTCAATAAAAATAATCCATGAGATTATTTTCTGAAGATGTAGCATGATGTGATCAATTCATAATGTTCATTCTGCCACTCAAATATGTTGATGATCATTGTGCTAACTTTAGGAATTGAAACCCCGCTGTTTGATGGTTACTAGTACAGTGAAATGTGAATAGCTAGTTGTAAAAGCATTGATACAAAGGTTGAAAATAGCTTCGTTTTTATTTATTTCCCTGTATTAGTTATTCTTCAAAAGTATAACCCATCACAGTAGATGTACATTTTAAAAAGATAAAAAAACACTAGAAAGTAGGTAGCACTAGCTTACCAATAACCAAACAATGAGCAATGAAACTATGCTTATTATACAACAACAACAACTTATGTAGAACAACGTTCCACTTATTATTCTTTCTACTTTCCCCCAGTCTAATACAAAATAACCAAAAAGTAAACTTGACATTGTTTGTCTTGAACAAGAATGATTGCATCTAGAACAATCCTGCAAACTGGTAATTGTTTTTATGATGATACAGATACAAGGCCAAATCCCCCAGTAGAGGGGTGGCCAACGGTAAGATGCACCGCACACCATTCTCATGCACTCACACACATTAAAATAATATTTCATACAGTTGAAAATGATATGTAACTAGTAGCTACACCATGGCAATTGATTAAATGACTCATGCAGCTTGAACAGTCGTGCTACTGCTACATTACAGCGCATAACATTTTTTGGCAAAGATATAGAAGAGAAGATTTTTTTAAGCAGCAATGAATTATAAGTTTAAGAGATGAGCTATTGTAGACTAATTTTACTTATGGCAAGAGTGTAATTTACAAAGATGGCTTATTATGATCTTGATACAAATAAAAAAACTAAAATAGTAACAAATACCAAAAAAATTGCATGAACTGAGTACAAGAAGATTGATCAAAACTCATCAACCCTTTTCCAAAAACAAAAAATGTATAGCTACAAACTCTAATAGCCACATTTTTCTAATTGCTACCAGTTCGTGTCACCTCAACTTGAACACCAAAAGTGTATTATTAAGATCAAATAGCCACTGGTTCATGTGTGTGAGTGCTTGGTCATTACAAGGGTATTATAAAAAGGTCCCATAATCCCGACACAACAAAATTATCAAAATCAAAAAATGAATGAATAGTTGCGTGCTGTAGTATGCAAGACGTAGCAGCATAAAAAACAAAAGTTGTAGTAAAAAAAGCCCGATTAACAAGTCAGCCATCCGTGGCGCTTCTCTTGGAAGCAATGAAGATTTTGGTGACTCAGGTGATAATTCCTTTACCATGTCAGAACAGAAGGAAACAAACTACTCAGCAAGATCAACTGTTCAGAAAAGACTCCTAGTTCGTGACAAAGAATAACTGGACCTCATCCACCACAGCAGAACGATTATGTCTTCCAGCATCGTCAGTTCAAGGTGGAAAACCGCATGACTTGTCGCCAGCATTTACTCATGATAAACAAAATTTCATTTATATTTTTAAAGTCAACTTTCTCAAGGAGCAATAGATTGATCACACATAGATAATGGCAGACGTGGCGTTTTAATCGACGTTTAGTGTTGACACGCTTGCATCAGCAAGTTGTGTCGTATTGCAACCAGTGACATACGGGTGGGTTAGATCTGCCCAAAATGGATGTACCAACGCCTCAGGTTATAAAGTTAACTGCACATCAATCTATATCACTGACATAAGCACATGTCAATACTCATCCTTCTCCCCTTACAGAGTGCACCGAACTAGTGAATATTTGCGCATTTTGATTTTAAGAATTGCTTCCTTTACCTCGCTCCATACAAATTTAATTATAGTACTCTACAACAGCTTCTGTACAATGTGTTCCGTTGGTGATAGCACAAAACAGTAGGAGGAGATAGTAATAAAAAAACTGCAAAATGTTTCAAAATATATCAATAAAAACTATTTAAAAATATTAAAATTTTGATTCTAAAAATACTCTTCTATTAATCGCAATACTTTACAAAAGCTTTCCAATGATGCAGTGTGTCATGATAACATACAAAATCTGGAAAGAGTCTTCATTTGAAGAATTTAGATTTTTCAAAATTTGACTTTCAACATTCAAAATCTAAACTTTGAAAACGAAACTAGTCCCATATGATTGCACCACCAAGCAAGAGCTTCCAAAATATCTAATGATGGCCATGATTACAATAAAAAAATAAACATTCGTTTTTCAAACTCCCGTAATTTAATAAAAAACGTTACTATTAAAAAAATATTTTGCATATGATAGTAATACTCTACCGGTTACAAGCATTTTCAAATGATGTATTGCTTGTAATAATTTAATAGCTTTGGAAGCTCCAGAGATTTTTGTGAGGCCATTAAAACGGACAGACGGATTGACAGTCACGTTTCTAGAAAAAAAAAAGACCATGTCCAATGATATATGATACGCGTGCTGCAACTGAGGAAAACAAATTCCTGTTCACAATTTACAAAGAGTTGAGCAACGCAATGGTGCCTGCCCTGCAACAATAGTTTGAATTGCAGCCCGTATCATATTAGTGCGGTTTATTGTAAATGATTCTTCACACAAATTAAATCTTGCATGGCATGATTCCTTTACAGAAGGTGGAACTAGTCGTGATTTTAAAGATTTTAATTAAATATCCCATCAGAATACGGGACTCCAACCATGAACAGAATTTCTCACAGTGGGACTAAACAACACCTCTGTATTAATGAACACTGCTCAGTATTTTGAAGTATAAGGAGTGAACATCTCAAAATCAATGGTTGATCATGTTGAAGCAAAAAGTAATGTAGGACACAAGTCAAATTGGAGCTCTGGTGATAATTGTCATTTAATTTGCACCATGGAATACTATAATGCATGTGTTAGTGGCAAAGCCATAGCATTTTGAAGGACCATCACCATAGAAGTAGCAATGAAAGTGAGCAGAAAAATTGCCAAGTTTTAAGCTTGATTTAGGAATAAAAAAAGTAATATAAAAAGACAATGTAGAGCTCTGCAAATATGGTCGCTCTTCAATGAGCTATGGAGCCTCGAAATCCATCAATTGATGAAGCCTTAACATATTGCCAAGTCCCTGGCGCAAAGCATGATGGATAAAGCTAAAAATGGCCAACCAAGTTCAGAGCAAGATTTTGAAAAAAAAAGCTTCACGTCAATTGACATGGAGCTCTCTACCTAACGACTTCTTCTTTAATTTTAGTAATGAATAGTCAAAATGCATTGGCAAAGCCAACACCCGAAAAACGGTATAAGATTATAGCTAGATTTTGATGAAAAAGTGTTAATATAAAAAAGTTTATGTGGAACTGCACATATTGTCCTCTTCTACCAGTTGGCCATTAAACGTCAAAATCCATGCACAAATGACCAAGCCTCATCATTTCTTATATGTGTTATTCATCAGAAAAATCGTATTTTTTTAAATTACAATTAGAATTAAAAAAATATATGTTTTAAATTGTAGTATTCCACAAAAGCTTTTATGAAAACTGCATGTCATGAGAACTTCACAGCTGTAGGTCCAAAACCGTTCTGATTATGACAAAACTTCACTTTAGACAAAAAAACAACGGCCCAAGTTGAAAAATGCGTCTCCGCAGAGGCTGAGAGACTAAATTCACAGGTAGCTATTCCATGTAAGTAATCTCACCTACAACATATACATTTTTCTGTCTAGGTATGTGGATAGCATCTGTCGTCTTGTGGATTTTCTCAAATGGTTAGCTACCTAATTAGTTTAGGTTATGATAGGGCTTTGAAGTTTTTTTTTATATACAAAACTATGGCCAAACAATGATCAGGAAGAACAATTCATGGCAGTAATATTTGTAACACAACTGACAATGCTATTGCCTTTTGAATTATTTTATGACCACTGACAAATTCCTTTGCTTACCCAACAATCCAAAATAAGTTTTCATCGATAGTAATTTAACAAATTTGTAATTTGGATATTTTTTGCTTATATAGCGGGTAGCCGCGTAGCAGCCACCTGATAGCATTTTTTTACCCACGGCCTTTTACCATTCAAGAGACCGGCCACAATGTGTCACTCGGGGTCAGGTAGGCGCAAACCAACAACCTCAAGCTCCCAATGGACGTCTGTTGTGAGGAGAGCCCGACACGCTACTCACTTGGCCACCGAGTTGGTAATGGAAATACTCAATATGCCATCTTGACATTGGGGTATGGCAAACAAGTGACCTAACCGGGTTTTCAGAGTTTGATTATGGTAAAGTTGAAAATATGCACTACATCAGGTGATGCTCAAACTTCAAAATTTTGGACTCAAGGGTCGAAACGTGTGGTAAAAGCCAATAACTGTACAGTTAGTTAAACAACTTCCAATCCCACTGGACAAAAGTAAATTAAGTCTAAGTTTGGGTGACGGCTGAACCTTCTTACCAAACAGATATATCCTTGAAACCAAGGCACCTAGCGAGTTTGCTTACCGTTCTTTAGCTCGTTGATTGCGCCGATTCAATTCATCTTGTGTCAGGGTATCCTTGATTCTGTGATACCTGCAAAAGAGGAAATATTAATTAAAATTAAAAAAAAAATAGTTGCATGCTTTGAATGACTTTGACAATTATTGAAATTGTTCAGAGCGAGTAGGCAAGTTTCGTACTACAGAATGTTTATCTTGAGTACGTGAGAGAACAGTCAGAAAATGAACAAACTTTATTTCAATAATAGTTCAGAAGAGGGAGGTGAACTATAAATTCCAGAACTCTTGTTTTCCTTAATATATTGAAACAATTGGATGAAATATATGACTGACACTAATCATTCATCTTGAGTGATTTATTAATGTAGAAGCTTTGACTGACTTCTAAATGCTATCGTTGTTCTTCAAGAAGAGTAAGTGATCATACCAGAAATGAGAGGAACATGCGCACCTTTCCTTAGCTCTGATATTCCTTCGGGTCAGCTCTTCAGGAGACATGGTGTGCTTCAGCCGGTAGTATCTGCAACAGGTTCATAGTAATTAGCTCTTTCTAAATATTGGTGGTAGCTACCAGTAACATGTTTAATTTAACTTGTAACTTCTAAATATCAGAAGCATTATTAAGGTTCAAACTGTAAACAGGTGTTACTTTCTATTATCAAGAGATTTTTGCTGTTACAGCCTGTCACAGCATAGCTGCCACCTGGTCCACAAAATAGGTGACACTCTATTCGTGCTGCGGCAACAGCAGTTGCATGTTGCGGCCACATTCGTCCGTCGGACCCCGGCTTGGCGACGCGGCTGAGTAAGGTATCCATTGATTAGGGGTAGGCTGAGGTAGCCAATTGTCCAATCGGTTTTTGAACCACAAACTGTTTGCTGTAGCTGACGATTGCGGCACCAGTTTGATCTCACGTATTTCCAATAGCATCCGATTGAATAACTGAGGTGCCTGGCGCATGAAACAGTGAAAAGCAACCGTTTGCATGGTTAGGCCGCCTGTCGGCTTTAGCACTTTGAAGTAACACATTCTGCCAATCCTTGCCTGGTTTCTCATGGGAACTTTCGTTACAATTTTTTCGTTTGTCATTGACTGTGACCTTCCAAAAGAAATAAAAATTGTGACCATGAATCTTTCAAAACATCTTTGGATGGAGTATAGCCTCAGGGTGTTCAATCTGTACTTATGGTCCTTTTCTTTTACCTCCATAATTTTGGAGGTGAGGCTTCTTTTGCACTGCTTCAAGTCTATCCAGATCTTTTGATAATGTGGTATACAGAAAAGATAGCAACAGTGAATAACTGGTTGGATTGTTTCCAGGAGTCATCATTGCAGTTATAACTCATGTCAGAAAGGTTCTCATGACCCAGGAACACAGTCATCTGCCACTGGCCACAACCTTTGGAATTTGTTCATGGAATAAATGAAGCATTGTTGTTCATTAGTGTGCCTGATTCACGCAGGCTTTCATTTTCTTCAATTGCTCCTTATTGCCAGAATGATATGACAACTAGGTTTCACATCCCGTTTTCCCACATCTTAGTAATTTAAATTTAGATTAATTGAATTGCATTTGGTTTTGTTTACGAGCCTACTTAGATCTTTTTTCCCATCAGTTTGAATATTCTCCACGCCTCTCAAATCTTTGACAATGCCTCGTACACTAGTATCATCTGTAGAGCAGGAGACTGATGTATGTGGACAGTTTTTACTCATATCACTAGCTATTACTAAGAACAGCAGAAGGCTCAGTGCCTTGTAGGACCCCACTAAGGACCTCCACTGGTGCAGAGGTTTCTCCAGTTACTACCACACATTGAGTTCTACCGTTAAGAGAGATTTCGATTCATTTATAAACATTACCTTGGGTACCATGTTATGATAACAGTTTACTTTGATCTACATTGTCAATTACAGTATATAGTTTTAGTAAACTAGCGTTCAAATGCAAGCTTTTGACCATTCGAGAAATCGGCCAGAAAGTTTCGCTTGGGATCAACTAGGCTCGAACCTGCAACCTTCACCTTCCAATGGAAGTCAACTGTCAGGAGAGGCCGACACGCTACCCCCTTGGCCACCGAGCTGGTCACGCCACCCACTCACCACCGAACTGGTGGCGATTGGGTAGCATTGAACCATTTGTTCTTGTTTCCAATAAAGTTCACTATTCCTCCTTTCATTACTCATATGAATATTTTGACTATGTAGCTATGATATCAAAGAAATAGGTGTGTAATTTTATAGTGTTGTGAGGCTACTATCTTTTAGTGGAAGGGAGATGATGGCACGTTTCGTGGTTTGTGGAAGGTGTCCAAAGACTCCTGCCATAACCTTTGTAGTAGTCTCGACGGGAACTGCTTGCTTTGTTTCGACAGAACAACTGTGGTGTCCTCTAGCCTGGATACATTATTGCTCCCTATGTCTTCCATAGCTTTTGTAATTTTCTATGTCAATGTTGAGATTTGTCAATAAAAATTCAGAGACAATCTCAGTAATTGGCTGAGTAAACTTTGAGATGCTAAATACGCGTTTGTAATTTTCACTCAGAAACACTAGATCTTGAAAATTGTTGTTTTTTTGTTGGCTTTTCGATAGTTTGTGTAAGAAAAAAGTGCTGACTAATATCAATCATTGTTCAGCTTGATGTGTAACACCTTTGGTGCTGCCTTTGCCAATGATTAAGCTACCAGGTGCCGCTGCTTGATCATTATTTAACGATCTGATAAATGGAAAATCAAAGTCACCACAGGGAAAGATTTTAAATTAAGCCTGATCAATGACTGACATTTACAACTGTTAACTTTCAAATGCATCTTCAACGTGAACAAGCTCACAGTTTGGTGGACTATTTACTATAATTATGGTTTTCAGCTGATCAAAGTTAATAGCAAGACACTCGCAGTAATCATTGGAGAACTTACATTCTTCACAGCTTCCCAAGACCATCTTTTACATAGACTAAAACCCCACCACGTTTCCTAATTGTCAGATAGCATGTCTTGGATCAACATTGTCTTACTATATTAGCTGGTGTCATGGAGGGCGTCTAATTTCAAGAAGCGACACTTTAATTAACTTTGTACCATCGTTTTTGTTGAGTGTTTCTTTAATCACCTAGCTTTGATTTTCAAGAGCAATATAAAAAACTCTCCAGCGTTGCCGAAAGAAAATTGTCTTCTGTGACAGGTCATTACTGCAGTGGTGATGGTCATGTACAGCTACAGATGGTCTGACGCAAGCATCATCAAGAGGGAATCCGCAACGGTTAATCTGCTTTGATCAACATGGGTAATGTTTGGGTGTTGCTGTGGGTTGCTCGAAAAGGCGTTTCCTTGTCTACTGTCATCATATTTTTTTTTGGTACGTTGCATATGGAGATATGAGTTACAGCATACCCGTGGATGTAATTTTTTACAGATCTCATCACGTTTGCGGCCATTATTCCCCAAATCCATGAACTTGTTGCAACGCTTTGGATGGGTAAGCTACATTCGTTCTCTGACACTCCATACCTGTTTCATTTTGGTTTTTGTTGCTATTGCTCTCCTGGGTTATGAAATCTTCTTTCTATCTCTATACTGTCAAGCTCGGCCTTGTAGCCGGGGCGTTAGAATCTTGCAACCGTATCCACCGCGTGTCGTAGAAGAGCGCCCCGTAGCCGGGCGTGAAATCGTGCAACCGTAACCCCTGCGTCTCGCAAAAGGCGACTAAAAAGGGCGGGGCGAAAAGGCTAGGAATCCCTTTCTCTGTATGACCCTTCCTCAAAGACGTTAAGACGAGCGGAAGGACGAGAGGCTCACGCCTCACCGAACCCTATTGTTAGGGTCGCAGAATGTGCGTGGCTGTAGCACGAATGAGGTAAAGAAGAGAGAGATTGGCGAGATGTTTGTGAGGAGGAAGTTAGGTGTGTTGGCGCTGAGTGAGACGAAATTGAAAGGTAAGGGAGAACGTGAGTTTGGTGTGGTTAGTGGAAGAAAGTCTGGTGTGGAGGAAGGTTGGGCACGAAAAGTTGTGGTCTTGATATTGAGTGATCGGTTAGCTAGTAGCATTACCGAATGGAAAAAGATGTCCTCAAGATTTATGTGGATGAAAGTTGAGCTAGGCGTAGGAAGATGGGCATTTGTGAGTGCTTACGGTCTTGGAAGAGAGAGGAGTGAAGAGAGGGAAAAATTTTGGACTGACCTGAGTGAGTGTATTGAGAGTTTTGGAGGTCATTTCAATGTCGTTGTACTGGGTGACCAAAATGCGAGAGTTGGGGATGTAGTGGTGGAGAATGTGTGGTAGGAAGGTATGGCGTTCCCGGTAGAAATGACAGTGTGTATGGAGCAGGAAGAAGTTGGTGATCGGGAACAGTTCGTTCAAGAAGCGAGATATCCACAAGTACACATGGGTAAGGATGGGCCTTGGTGAAGTGGTGGGAAGAGCGCTGATGGATTTTGTGCTGATATCGAAGAGGGTGGTTAGAGAGGCTGTTGGATGTGTGAGTGTTGAGAGGAGATGGTGGAGGTGTGTGTGACCATCTGCTAGCGGAAGGTAGATTATGAGTGGAGCAGAAGTGGAAGGGCAACAAAGGAGTGGGAGGAGGAAGAGGGGTAGTGAAAGTTGAGTGGACTGAATGTGAGAAGTAGAGCCGAGGAGTTCCAGGAGGCGTTGAGGGAAGAATATGGCAACGTAAGAGGACATGACCTAAGAGATGTGGAGGAAGAAGGGGAGACGTTAAGGGATGCGTTGCTGAGATGCGCGAAGATGTGTGGTGGGCGCCGTGTGGGCGGGTGGAGAAGGAATGGTTGCGAGTGGTGATACGAGGTCAAACTGGCGGTGGCACGGAAAAGAGGAGTGTTTGATGAGTGGTTGCAGGTGAAGTCGGTGGTGGCTTATGAAAGCTACAAAGAGAGGAGAAACAAGGTGAAGCGGGTGGTGAAGAGAGCCAAAGGGGACGCTGATGCCGGGTGGGTCAGATGATTGTGCCAGAATTTTGAGAACTAAAAGATGTTCTGTAAAGAGGTGAAGAGGATGAGAAAGGGAGAGACTGGAAAGGAGGAAGTGGTGAGAGATGAAAACGGCCAGTTGTTGTTGTTGGAAAGTGGTGATGTAAGGAAGAGGTGGGCCGAGTATTTTGATGAGTTGTTGAATGACGAGAATGACAAAGAGGCATTACCAGGAAAGAGGTGCAGGAGGCGGTGGAGGTGATGAAAGCAGTAAAAGCCCCTGGTTTGGATGGCATTGGGAAGTGCCTGAAGAAGGGTGGAGTAACGATTGTCGAATGATTCTCTTACCTTTGATCTCTTACCTTTGCAGCCCCCTCCAGCAGGTCATCAAGTGGGGAGCAGCAGAGCCGGGGGAGGTCAGCACAGCTATGCGCGCCAGTATGCTGTTGAGAACAGCAATGTTAACACAGGTATAGGAACTGGAATTAGTGCGCACTATTGGCTATCACGTGAACCACCCGCATGCATGACATAAAAAAAAAAAAAAAAAAAAAAAAA
>SDVV010028451.1:0-11955 GCA_016164225.1 Gammarus roeselii | reverse complement strand
TATATATATTTTCATTTTCACTAATAGAGAGATTTTATTCTAGAGTTTCATCTCCACCGGAGTTTTGACATCAGTCTCAGTGGGCTTCCCTGTCCCATAGAGTTCGACTTTTGGAGAGATATGGCAATTTCGACAGGAAAAGTCAGGATAATAACTTTGCCACTCATCTCTGTAATATTTATATAAATGTTTGTTTTGTAAACTTTCAAAATCTTCCCGATCATAACCGATAATTGGAATCGGGTAAGCATCGTAAGCGATTATCCGATTTGAGCGGTTTCATTGCTAACCGCAGGATAGCAATAATGCCCGGTGGTGTTTACTAAATTTTTACCGTTCAGAAGAAGCTAAGGAGACGCCGTATTCGTGATACGACTGCTATTAATCACTTTATTCAACCTAACTGTTATGATGGCGTGACAAATAGTGCGCCCACTATTACGCTTTGTCGGTTGTCATGTACTGATTACATTTGTTTCCACAATGCAAAATAATAGTTAAATTACGAGTATGGCGTCATCTTGACATCTTCTGAACGATAAAACAAACAGATGAAGAATGTGTGACCCGTTTTAGGACATTAATGAAAGCTAATTATCAGTCGTCCACCTGATCGGCAGGCTAGGATGCCATTTCGTTGTCAGACGTACTGTAGATGGTTAGGATATGGGCGATTTTGTCGAGACAAGTTTAACCTTAAGTGAGTTTTGAACATTTCTGAGACTTGAACCGGAATCTCCAACCAATAAGTCCTTGAGTAGGAAGGTAGATCGCGGGATCACGACGGTTGTAGAGTTTATTGATCCATTGTTTGTATATCTTCCTCTAATCTTGGAAGTCTATTAACCACAAAATAAAAATAATAATCATGGTTCCACAGACGATTTTTGATTTAGTCCATATCCGTCTGCATAACAACTAGAAGTTAAAGTTAAGAGTATGTGAACATGCAAAGAATTATAAATATCCCGACTTGCCTGTAAAGTGTGTCTTGTAAAATTTTATCTTCTTCGGTTTATCGATAAGTCACCAAACAAAATTTATCATATCAATATTCATATGCAATTGCTTATTCTTGGATAACTATTCTCTGTTAATCGGTTTTAAGTGTTTCCTAACTGGAATTGAAGGTCTGTTCATGGGTGTCTGCCTCATCTATGATGTAATACAGTCGGGACTTGCGCCGGACATGCCCAAAGGGAAATGTTCGCAAGTTTGATCATTCCTTCGGAACCTTGTTCGGCGCCTCATCCTGACGAGGCATGAAAGCTCGATTATCGTCATTGAATGTCACGGCGCATGTGGCGTAATCGTTTCTTGACAAATCATTGATGTCTCTTAATAAACTCTTAAAAATCTAGGCAAACAATGTTTGCAAGATGCCTTCATATAAATACTTGACTTTTCTGGCAACAGACAACACACGCGAACCATCACTGGTACACCGCTGTGTAACACACACACGCTCACACACTCCCTTACCCTCACAAGCATGCATTCAGCATAATATTAAAGTAAACTGCAGTAGTAACGATTTTAAATAATATCAACTTTGATAAGGTATTCAAATGAATAGGAAGTAGATGCAAAATTTCAGGAATACCTAGTTACAAATTTAAATATAGGCTGCGCTTATTTCAAACGTATTTAAAGATGTAGTAGCTGGTAAGGATAGTCGACGCAATGATATAAATTCATCAAGACTTTAACCGAACACATGCACTGATTTTGCCCACTAAACCATCGGATTTAGATAATTTTCTGCCGACTACTAAAATATACACATAACATTTTCTAACTGTCCACATGAACATCTAGAAACTTTACTGAAACCTGATAAACCTACTTTTTGTTATTAAAATAGACTTCCAATTCGGGATTTACACCTTCCCTACGGTTTGGTAAAAGCACAACAGAATTTTCATCAACATTTAGAGACGAGAGCCTAGGGCATAATTTTATTGAGTTCTATATCAAGCTCGTTTACAATAGTTTCATAGATGTCGAACATGTTTTGCATCAAGTGCGTTTCAAACACAGGTTTTCTGAGGTAGTATCGTCGGCCAAAAAAATTGATGCAAGTTTAGAGGAAACCTCTCGGAAATCGATTACAAAAATAAAAAAATGTAATGGCCCCGAGAAACTGCCCTGCTGAACATCAATGTTGATAGTTTTATAATCAAGTAAATGTGAACCAATTCCTACGCATTGCTGGTAATTTAATAGATAGTTATCTAGTTATCAAATACAATTGAAGCCCTTTAATCTCATAGTAATTGAATTTATGAGGTATCCCTGAATAATTGGCGTTGTCGAAGACTTACTTGAGGTCAGTAAATACACTTAACAATTTTGCTCTTCATTGAGTGCATCATAAATATGTTCGGTGAAACTGGGTACTGCATCGACGGTGGAGTCTCTGTAAGATGCCAAACTTGTGTGAGAAACGGGATCAAAACTCTTGTACAAAATTGGTTCTGACTGCATCTGTCGAAACCCTCGCGAAAAAGTAAAAGCACTGAAGTGTTTTGTGGGTCACCGGATTTAAAATCATGAGTAATATGTACGCACCAAATGATATCGGAGAAAGTACATCTACGTAAATGGGCAAATAGGTATTGTAAAGGGTAGGTATATTTGTTTGAATTAACGATAGAATTTTTTTAATTGGCATATCCGCAAGAAATGTTAGCCTGGTACACAGGAGGTTGGCTGTATGTGTAGGATTTAATTTGTTTATTAGTACTTGGTATTGTAGTATTTAATCGATCTGGTTGTATGTGTAGCATGTATTCTTCTTAATGGTATATACTTATTTATAAACCCTAATATTTAGTGTCGCAGGCAACGCTGTTATTTCAATGGGTATTTATTGCTCGAACAATAATACTTAGGGTATTATTTAACTTGCTCGGAAACATACTTAGGTTTGACCACGGGTTCTCTATAAGTGAATGCATTGTTATGTAGAACCTTTGTTACTATAGAGCAAAATATATTTCATTTGCCATTGTATGTATGTATATATTTTCCCAGTTACGTCAGGACACATCGTTATTTATTATACAAATCGAATGCGCTGGCATTATACGTTCACCCGTCACGTGAATTCAATCCGTATGACTGTGGACAATGAAACATACATGTTCAAGTTTTTATTTGTTTATTTATTGCACAGTTACATATGATTATTTACATCTTAGGAATATTTGCATCAATCTATTTTCATGATATTAGGAGCGGTTGCAGCGGTATACGTTCACGCATTTTGGACATTTTACCTATGAAGAACATTTACATCTTAGGAACATTTAGAGAATAAAACCTGACAACGTGGATGTGCTTTCGTCATTCACGCAAGTTCATTCGCCATAGATAGCCTCACCCGGCTTACGTCTCTTCGGAGTTAAATCCTTGTTCACATTAGTATCCTCATCCACGACACATCACTTCCTCTTTTTAGTGACGGTAGGACAAACTTCAATGGATATTTTGGGAATGTCTATATGCCCATAGGCAAGAGTTATGCACGCATCAGCATAGTAGCGTTTATTTGCAAAGTTATTGAAGCACTTTTTATTAGTACGTACAGTTTGAAGCTGGCTTGCTTGCGCGCGAATGTTGTGTATGGTCTCAAAGTATGTGAAAGTTTTTTGATCATGGATGTCTCTGTATTGTTCATGTCTGATTTTGCCTTATGTCTGGCATTTGGCCCCTGTAGCAGCTGATTTTGTGGCAACACTTTGGTTGCAAATTATTTCACTCGGGTAGTCGTCGGCTGTTTCGCTCATCAGTAGTCCCAGCTGTCCTTTCTTTGATTCATATCGTGCAAGGGATGATTTTGGGGGTAGTTGGAGAAATCCATGTATGCAGACAGGGGAGTTTGTCGCATTTCCGCCTCAATGTCATCCACACCTTTGAACTGGATCAGCAACGAATCTGTGTCCGAGTAGATGAGCGCCACGTTGTCACCGTATTTGGGTTTAAGAGTGTCATAAAAGAAGCTGTAGACTTTTGTTTGGCTTTTTCAAGCATGTAGAATTCAACTTGGAGTGGGTGTACCATCCGGATATTTTTCTGCTTGAGGATCATTATGACTGTTTCAGGGCCGATATCGTAGCAGTTTTTCAAGAGGGGGTTTGCAGCGTGTTTTCGGAACTCGTTGGCTGTGCACACGACCTTCGCCTCTAGGCTTCTGTTGAGCGAATTGGAGAAAAGCTTGTCGTATATACTTTTTGATACAAGCTTAAATAGGGACTTTTCAAGGAGTTTGTAGATTCTTGATGTTACTTGGATATTTTTCATAATGAAGGATTTTAAGACAGGTTATTGTTTGATTTAAAAAAATCGATGTCGTAGGTGACTTCTAGTCCTTGTATGAGGAGTACTCGCAATAGTTCCAGGTCCACGAGGTAGTTAGTTTGAAGTCGATGACTAGCAACCAGCTTATGATTTGCTCGTTTTCTGTTTATGAGATGTTCCGAGCCTGCCAAGCGATTTCTTGTGAAGGGCAAAACATTGTCCAAGCTAACCTCTTTGTGATGTAGCAGTAGTGGCAGCTCGTCTTTTTTCCGTGCAACTTTGTCGCTGACTTGAGCATTGATACCGACAATGTACGTGTACTCGCCGGAACAGTCCGTGTTTACCAAATCGAATGCTTGAATTTCTTTGGGTGTGAGCTCGTGGACTTCGTCAATGATGAAGGCTCACTCAAGCATCCACCATAAAAACTGTTAAAGTCCCCCATTGCTGCTGGAGACACAGGTAGTTTAGGGTCAACGTCTTTGCATCGGGGATTGCTTATCTTGTCAAAACCTTTCGTCAACGTAACAAATCCGCCTCGTGTATATTTAACAATTAGGTGGGGTAGATCACTATCTTTGACCAACTCCAGTTTCATCATGCCTGTTACGAACTTAAATAATAAATGTTGTTAAAATACGGTAAAGGAAGACAAAAATGTTTTTTATGATATTATTTTAAATTAGGTAACAATAACAAGCGAACAGGGAACTTCGCGAAGCAATGAAAAAAGATTGTGATACCATAATAAGAGTAGCTACAAGTCAAGGTGCATGATTGATATTGTGTAGCTGTTGTGATATCTGAATAAGTTAATAATTGCACGAACGCGGAGGTTAATAATTGTAAGCGATTAAAATAAACGACAAGAGACGGTGCGTTGTGAATGAGCAGTTTACCCTACAGTGCCAAACTCTACACTGACTGTCTATCGAGAGGTGCCCCTGATTCTCCACTAAGCGATAGCTACTACAGTAAAACGTGTTGAAGGGAAGTGTCCAATCAAGGAGTAGCCCTACCGGTTCCATATCTCTTATTGGCTTACCGGCAATTGACTCCTCCTCTATTTTGTTATTACACACAGGGCTATGAAGGCAATAAAGAATAAATACATAGCCAGCTGCTGCTAACCCCATATCGATTACCAGATCTCCTTTCAATAGACGGGCACAAATGACCTCCCATTATACGACGGGTCTTAGACGAGTGACCAAGTCCGAGGGCACACATCTGTTTGCTGAAGGAAGCAAAAATTGGGGGAGGCTAGCCCTGATTCAGCCAGTCGCATCGTGAGAAACCCACACTTTGGCTCCATATTATAAGCGTAAAAACGGAGTGTTATAACATGCCTTCGTACAGGGCAGCTTGCATTGCAAAGCTGTGGGGGCTCACAAAATGGACGGGATCCAGGGTGTAGTCGCGTGCCATGGTCTCCCTCAACTTTTGGAAGACTTCAGCCAGTAGCAACTTGTCGATGAGGAAGTAGATGATCATGTAGTCACGAAGTGTCTTGCAGTTGGCCGCCTGTCACATTTCAATCACTTCAGCATAATCAGAGTCCGATATTCCTTTGCCTCGAAGTTGACTGTAAACGTCTTGTTGCAATGGGATGTCTGTTTAGTTCAGCACAGAATCCGATGTGATGGCCTCATAGCAGAAATGACCTTTTCGAATAGCGAGTTCTGGAACCTCGTCACTGTAGCCGAGACTTGTGAGAAAGGATTTGATGGGCGGCATGTCATGGCCACTGTCTAAGATTTTTGGCGAGACTGTCTAAACTTGAGTTGAGGAAAGCGTATGAGTCGATAAACTTGACACCGTACTTGCTCGTGGCGTCGTTCAAGGAAACAGAGAAGCTGAACATTTTGTCTGACTGTTTTGGCAACACACGGATATTCGAGAAGTTAGTGCCGTTCAATCCTCTTGATATGAGGAGCATATCAAAGGATGATGCATTGTGTGCTATGCATGTCATGAACCTGAGTTTTCCGTGATTCTGATGTTGCAATAAAAGCATAGAGCCCCAATATAGTTGCCAGATATCACTTCTTCGTTGGGTCCGATGACACCCTCGAGGTAATGATTATGGTGGCGAACTCTTTGTTTACTTTTTTCTCCAAGAGTTTTCCCGCATCACTCGCATGTTTTGCTTGCGTAATATTTTCAAAGTCATGTTTGGTGAGGACAGAGATATGGAACTTTGGTAAGGTTTCCATGTACTCATTATAATCCAGCAACACATTCTTGACGAGATATGTCTCCATCTCCTCAAACGGGACTGAAGTCGAATCGACAACTTTGTGCTCTACAATTTTACCGTCCTTATCCACTAGAGTATAACTGTGCATACACAACTTGTGTATGTTTACTACATGTTTTCCCTATAGCTTGGCTCCAGCACAGATTCACAGTCATAATAACAAACAACGGGTAGTTTCATTGTTGCATGCATAGCTGAGAATTGGTACATTTCGCCTTCTTCAGGCATACTGATGTTTTGCAAGCCTGTACTGGATAAACAAAACTTCACATGATCAGCTTTTTTGTTTTCATTCATGCCCTGCATGCAGAATGGACAAAATGAGCGCAACATGGTTGGCATCTAAGATTTGCACAAGATGGATCGTGCGCTCCTCACTTGCTTCTAAACTTCCCATGTATACACTAACAAGACCAGAACCTTCCTTTCTTTTGTGAGCTGATAGAGTCTAATGTTAACTCCACAGTCCCTTTATATGGCTGGAAAGTCCTCCAGAGCAACAGTTGTTTCCAAGGCAAGTTTTGGAAAATTAAAGTATGTGTATTTATGTTAAGTAAACTCTGGTTCACGTCTTTTTTTGAGAGATTCGCATGTGGTTTCAATTGGAAATATACAATGTGGCTTGTGAGCACAAAATTATTGTTTGTTATCTTGATGTTGACAATGTCTTTGGAATGTGACTATTTTTGATTCAGTGTTTTCAACTAATTCCTTGCGTCCCAAAGTAATCAGTGTGGATATGTTGACATGTTCAGTGTATGGTATAAATTTTGAAGGGACAAAATTGTTTTTCAAAATTCCTATAGAGGTAGGTGGGTAAAATACAGACTCACGCAACGGCGCAGATTGATCCTGAATGATATCCGAGCCTGGTTCCGATTCGACAGTAGACGAACCCTGAAGCGAAGACGTGTCAGTAGTAGACATGGGTGCCTCCAACGACATGGATGGCGTAGTTCTTGATGTTGCAGCGCTACTCGGTTCGAAGGCAGGTCCGAGCAAACACTCGAAGACAAAGTCTAAGACGGATCAGTACTCTGTGGCCTCGATTGTACTATGCTAACACTAGTCGGCGCTAAAGATTTATTAACAGTAGGCTGAATTTCGTGTTGTTCCGGAATGGGGGCAGTGCGTTTTGCGCGGGCTACCGCCTTTGCTCCCTTTTCTATCTTTTTGCATGGTACAACCTTTTTTGGGGTTGTAGTCTTTTTCCTTGCTGTAACCTTTTTTGTGGGTGCATGCATTAGAGGTTGAGCAGGTATTGGGGGTTGAGCAGGCATTAAACCAGGTGTCGGGCAGGTGAGCGCTGCATGTTATGGTGATGCACACTCTCTCCTCGAGTATCCAACAATGGCATATCCTCTATCACCATATCGTCTTGATTCATCCTGCAAGAGTAAACAATTACCAAATAACAAATAGGTTTATATAATAAAACAAAAAAAAGAGACTAGCAAAGTTACGGAAAGATATCTCTAAAGTAAAAAAGAATTGACATGTTAGAACTAGCTTTACTTACATCTCGAGTGAAAATATTACTGGCATCAACAACATCAACACTGCAAATCATGCATGAGCTGCAGCATCCGCCGTTTTTTACAACAGTGTACGAAAACGTCGGGGGTGATAATTTTGTGTCAACGACACTAACAAAATTTAAAGTCAACTTGAACATTTTGAAGATGAAATTAAATTCTTCTATCTTGATACGACAGGAGTCCAGCAGTGTAAATTTACTCTGCAATCAAGAAGGTGCTTCGTTGATGTTTTCTAACTCAAAGTCGTCACGTCGCAGATCTAAAATTCTTCTCCGCCCTGACTTCATTGCGAGCATCCTAACAAAAGAATGCACAATCCTTGATATGATACAAGATCCTTCGTACCCTCTTTCCGCACCTCGTGGATTTAAATGCACATTGGAACAAGCCGAACGTGAATCTAGACTTGATCTTAAATATGAAATGGTGTATTCCACAAGCAATACCTTTTACTCCGGTGCTCAACAACATGGCAATAAGACCCAAACGTTGAAGGCGCCAAATTTCTATAGCGGACCCCAAAATCAAGACAGCATAACCCAAACGATCGATGTAGTAAATTCCTATAGTTGTCCCCGAGATCAAGACGTCAAGACCCAAACTTTCGATGTACGAAATTTAATACTTTATTCAATAAAAATCATAAATATTTATTTTGTATATATTGATCTTTGTATTGCATCATGCCCGACTTTGTAGAAATCAGTTTCTATAGTCGATGGCTGTTTCTGGTTATTTCCACAGTATCTAGTTTGTACCAATTGTTGTGGTTGATGATACTGCCACTGTTGAACTTGTCTCTGGCACACAAGAAACTGGCATTGCTGCGGATTCCACGCTTGTTGTTGTGCGTAAAACAATCGTGTATGTTGAAATTAATCCTGACACTGATTTAAACAATGATATTGATGTTGCCCCTTCCAAGATTGACCTTGCCACGTGTGACCCGGAAAATACGATTCCTACGGATACCACGCTTGCTGTTGTTGTGCGTATAACGATCGTGTATGATGAAATGGACCCTGACATGGATTTGAACAATGAGATTTATGTTGCCCCTTCCAAGATTGTTAGGGGTGCCACGTTTGACCCGGAAAATACGATCATTGCGGATACCACGCTTGTTGTTGTTGGGCGATTAACGATCGTGTATGTTGAAATGGATTCTGACACTGATGGCCCTGTTGAAATTGATGTGATGCTGCTGTCGGTAGCGGTTGTGGATCCCGGTAGATCCTATTTGCAACGCTATCCGTTGATGATCCGGCATGGTCCAGACTGAAAACGGGCAATAAAAGAAGGTGATTTCAGAACTATGTTTATTGTGGAAATAATTACACACACACACACACACACAAATAACCATTAGGCGAGGATCGAATTGCCATAAGTTGATGTAGAAATGTTATAGAAAAATATTTTGAAAACCACACACATGAAAATGATTCAATCAGTACCTTCGATTAGCCAGCATGGCAATAATGAGTCATCCAAACAGGTTAGAAGTTACTCTGCGAACACCGTGTTTTCTCCGAATATGTCAGCGTTACCACGAGTAAGAATGGGATTTTCGATTGATGTGGTTGCTCTATTCGGTAAGCCATCCTCATCATCGAAAAATCTTAACGTCGGATCCATCCTAATTTCCAAATTATTATTCTCGTTAACGACTACGTCCGACTCATCCAAACTTTCCCCTATCATTATGGTAATATCAAAGCAACTGTTTATTATATTCCCAATTATGATACTATCTTCACAAACCTCTGCTAGTTCCCGTTCGGTGTCATTGAAATTATCTAATTGGATAAGCCGACCTTCTCCTCCTCCTTCTCTAGAACTCCAAATTTAGGGGAGTTGCCAGGAAATCGAGCATCTAAGCTGTTCCAAATCAACAGTTTGAATTATCCTATATTCCAAAATATCACCGGGTTGGTTGATTTCGAGTGTTGAATCGTTGTCTTCCAGTGGGTGATCCATATTTTGGCGATAGAAACTTGCTACAAGGTCATTTATTGACTCAAGCTCGGTGAGCATTGAATCTGCGAAAATATCGTTTAAAACCTGTTCAGTGCCTCCATCAAGCATGGAAACTTTATCGTCTATTTGAGTCATCTGAGGGGGATATTCACTTAGAAATATGATGCTATCTTGGTCTTGATCTAAATAGTTTATCCATACGTTTACGAGTGAGTTACGCAGTGTCATGTTATCTGGGTCGCTAATCGATCCCACAAGGTTCATGGGCTCACGAAAATGACGATTTAAATATAAAGACCCCTCTGTGCAAAACGGTCCCCACGAATGATCGTGACAAGTCATTAGGACTTGTGCAGGAAATCTGTGACTAAAAATATCTACCCGCGCATGCCCCAGCCTGTGGCTGAGTCGTCGAAAGCTCGAGACCAAACAGCCTCGTAAAAACCAATTTTATCAACAAACATAATAAATTCATAATTAGATGCTAAAGGGTTAATTGAGGCACATCTCCGCTTTTTCGCTGATGGGCCAGCAACCCCACCAGCGTGATTAGATGCGGTCACAGCTGCTTCGCCAGCAGCATTATCGCTTCCGTCAGTTGCGGCCGCATGGGAGGCGCGCGAAAGGGGATGGCACTTGCGACGGAAGAGAGAGCATTAGCCCAATGAGCTGTGGCGGATGTGGTAGCATCGGTCAGAAGAATCCCGTACCCGCTTAATGGGTCGAGTAGAGCAGCTAGCTTGCTCAGTGGTCATGCTTCGAGTTGGTCCAAACGTCACACCTGGGTTATGTTCTCGCGTGAACGGTGATGAGTGCCTTATCTTGTATGATGGCCCCGGAAAATCTGTTGAAAGAAAAGGTTGACTTAGAACCCATAACACTGACCCCTGATAATCTGCTACTCACAAAACACGTACACAATTCTATATATTGACGTCCTGTTATAATTGAAGAAACGTCAATTCCCAATAACGTGTACACATCCCTACATTGAGGTCCTGTTATCATTGCAGATATACATTTACAGCACTAAATACTGGCGAAAATACGTACCGGTTTGTTTGGTCGATCTTGCTCGATCCCTAGCATCCATATCGTCGAGAACTTGAGCGCTCATGGTTGCCTCCTACAAGCTGCTAGGGAAGGTGACGTCTCCGAGGATGCCCTCGAAGAATGATCCACCGAGTAAAGGGTCCTCACCACTCGTAGAAGGACCCACTCAGTCATGATCTGTCGAAGAATAATAAGGTTATTGAATGGATAAAAACTAGAAGAATGTCCACTCACACAAACATGAAAAGCCGCCGAGTTCAAACTCTGACATGGAATAATAGTGCCACCAGGAATAATATATTCGATGACAAGTTCCTATGTTCAGATCCTCAATCATTTTATTCCAATTAGATGACAGTTACCGTTTCGATTGCTCGATCCCGCCCGAGACCCGAGGTCCTCGGTAGAGATGGGATTCCCCACTGGACCGTCCAGCATCGCATGAATGATGGAGAACCCGCTTATATTCAGCAGTGACGACCAACTGAGTGCAACTTCCTCGTCCATTGTAGCAAGATCTGGCAAAGAATAACACGAATTAGAATCCCTTCCCTGTACACAATCCTATATATTGAGCTACTGTCTTGTTAAGTGGAAGAAGCATCAATTCCCAACAAAGTATACACCGTTTTCATCGGCATGAGATAATTGAGCGTTCGCCCCGGCATGGTGCCTCCCTTCAACTCGCTCTAGAGCTGCAGCTAACTGGATTTAAGCCATATGCAGGCTATCGTACACACTTGCAAGGGAAAAATCCATAATGGAGTGAAAAAAATTGCAGAAGAGAGAAAGATATATATGTATATAAATCAATATACATAT
>SDVV010028450.1:0-11956 GCA_016164225.1 Gammarus roeselii | reverse complement strand
GCAGCGACATCGCCTCTTCATCGCTCCCTGGCTCAGGGGCAGCGACATCGCCTCTTCATCGCTCCCTGGCTCAGGGGCAGCGACATCGCCTCTTCATTACTCCCTGGCTCAGGGGCAGCGACATCGCCTCTTCATCGATCCCTGGCTCTGGGGCAGCGACATCGCCTCTTCATCGCTCCCTGGCTCTGGGGCAGCGACATCGCCTCTTCATCGCTCCCTGGCTCAGGGGCAGCGACATCGCCTCTTCATTGCTCCCTGGCTCTGGGGCAGCGACATCGCCTCTTCGTCGCTCCCTGGCTCTGGGGCAGCGACATCGCCTCTTCATCACTCCCTGGCTCAGGGGCAGCGACATCGCCTCTTCATCGCTCCCTGGCTCTGGGGCAGCGACATCGCCTCTTCATCGCTCCCGGGCTCTGGGGCAGCAACATCGCCTCTTCATCGCTCCCTGGCTCAGGGGCAGCGACATCGCCTCAAGCGCGACAGCTTAACGGTTCAAAACTGCATGCAGGTAATGCATTTTTACCTCGAGGCACCTTTAGCTAAAGCAAGCTCTTGATGAACTTTTGCAATTAACGTTTTGTTGGATCTAGAGATGGTGAGTGCCTGGTGAATGAGGATGAAACGAACAGCCTAAAGTGTACACTTTACGATATTCGCCAGCAACGTTAAAGCGCGTCTGTGCAATGTCCATGATTTTTCACAGTGAGTGGAACTATTATTTAACCTGAGAGTTTGTGCATTGCTTGTCAATATGCATTGTGTTGTGAGGTATTGCGGCTGCTCATGTGTCCCAAACTTTGTAACAGCCTGATTGCATCATCAAATGATACAATGAAAGTATGCCAAGACCATGTTAAGATGAAAATATTTCATATTCCCCTAACTAATTTCATCACCTCAAACCACTTACAACGTATCAACCAATCCAGGCTGTTTAATAAACTGTACTTGACGACAATTCCCGAGGCAACATTTACCGGCTGCTTTTGACTGGAGTCCCTACAGAATAACGCTTCGAGTTGTGCTCGTGCCCCTCTTCGTAGTGTCGCTGTCTCGTGTATAGTGCGGCTAGCCCCTCTTCGCAGTGTCGCTGTATCGTGTATAGTGCGGCTAGCCCCTCTTCGTAGTGTCGATGTCTCGTGTATAGTGCGGCTAACCCCTCTTCATAGTGTCGCTGTCTGGTGTACAGTGCACCTAGCCCCTCTTCATAGTGTCGCTGCCTCGTGTATAGTGCGGCTATCCCCTTTTCATAGTGTCGCTGTCTCGTGTATAGTGCGGCTAGCCACTCTTCATAGTGTCGCTGTCTCGTGTATAGTGCGGCTAGCCACTCTTCATAGTGTCGCTGTCTCGTGTATAGTGCGGCTAGCCACTCTTCATAGTGTCGCTATCTCGTGTAAAGTACGGCTATCCCCTCTTTATAGTGTCGCTGTCTCGTGTAAAGGGCGGCTAGCCCCTCTTCATAGTGTCGCTGTCTTGTGTATACTGCGGCTAGCCCCTCTTCATAGTGTCGCTATCTCGTGTATAGTGCGGCTAGACCGTTTCAAGGCCACAATTAGGATTGGGGCGGCCAATTCGGTAGAAATTTGACACCCGCAACGGAGGATGCGCGCATTACATCGCCGAGGTGAGGAAGTGAACATAACTTTGCACAGTGAGGGTACGTGGTGTGCCACGTTAACTTCGCACAGTGAGGGTACGTGGTGTGCCAAGTTAACTTCGCACAGTGAGTGTACGTGATGTGCCACGTTTAGCGGAGGATAGGTGAATAAACAAGTTCATTTAAAGATACGTTCTGAGCACCATTACGTGAAGATTGCTGTTTTTACGGCGTTCAATGGAGCATGGCTACAAAAATACGTTATGCGAAGAATGCGGCCAAATGTTCTCATGGCGTGCGGTGCCTTTTAAACCCTGAACAAAGAGTAATTAGTGAAGTCCTCTACCCACTGAAGGATAAAGGCATTGCGATGTTATGGAAGGATTTGTGATGGGAATAGATCAATGGAGGATACGTGCTTTATGTTGTTTGGAGACGGATTTGCAATGGATTTCGTTTATAGTGAAGGATGCTCGCAGGATATCGTTGAGTGAATAATGGCAGCGTCACTATTAGTGAAGGACGCGCGGTGTACTTCGTTTAGAGGAGAAGGTGCGGTGGACTTCGTTCAGTGAAGGATGAGTCATAGACTTCGTTTATTGAAGGAGGCCTGATTGAGATTCTTATAGAAAAATATTGCGATGGATTTCATTTAGTGAAGGAAACGCAATTGACTTTGTTTCCTGAATGGAGAGTGCTCGACTACGTTTCGTGAAGGATACAAGGTGGACTTTGTGAATGTATATGTTGAAGGCTGAACTTCGTTTAGTGCCTTGCGGATCCGCGGTGGCCTTCATTTAGTGATCGAATGATGAGTGCTGGATTTCCTGTCATTCTGAATGGTTGCTGAACTCGTTTTGAATACAACTCGTGCTGGACCACGATAAGTGAATGATACAACTTGTGCTAGACCACGATAAGTGAAGGATACAACTCGTGCTAGACGACGATAAGTGCAGGATGAGTGCAGGACTCCGCACTGTGAAAAAAGGAGTATTGGACTTCCTTTTGTGGAGTTTGTGTGCTGAACTTCTTCGAGTGAAGAATGCATGCAGGGCGTCATTTAGTGAAGGAAGCAAGCTGGACTGCATCCCTGACGGCTTCCGGATAGTGGGCCTAGGGATAATTCCCGGATTGCAAATGCTAAGTTGTTGTCGCCAAATATCTGTGATAAAAAATCAAACAAGAGAAAACTCAGAAAGTAATTGTGATGAAATGAGACGATCTTCAACGTCTTTGGACGACCCACACCATGTACTCTGTTCTGTTTCTTAGAGAGGCTGCTGCAATTCACTCTGTCCACAGCATTGCGTCCCCATCTCTCGCAAAAACATTTCTGTTGTCCAGGTTTAGTTCTGGATAAAGAACTCATCTGGATCAAGCTGGTCGAAACTTGGAGAAAAAATGAGCAATGGCTTCATCATTGCAACTTTTTAGTCCATGTAACCAAGAATCGATTGCTCATAACATGAATACTCGACAATCCGGCAGAAAAAAAATTGTACTCCAAGGTTCCGTCGATAATAAATCGTTTTAGGTTTGATTTTTTCCAGTTACTTTGTTATCTCTGCCATTTCAAAATAATCGGGGGTAGATGTTGCATGATTCAAGCATCGTCTCTAACAGAGCTTAATTTTTTTTTTGTTACGAACTTCTGCTTCCAAATATGATGTCTCTGCTCATTTACATGTCTCCCAACGAAAAAGATGAGGACAATAGGATGTAACCATGAAAGTGGAAATACAATGAACAGAAACTAGAAACACACTCCAATGGGTCGAACAGTAGTTTTCGGATAAGAAGACTTAAATCCCCACAGTAACATTTATTATCATATGATTTTTTTTATAAAATGTGTACATGGCATTTATATTTACGTTTGCATGCAATATTATTTTTAATTCCTTGAATTCCTTGATAAACGGATTTTTGGTGACCGGGAATATAGGATAAAGTGACTAGAATACGTAATCGCTATTCATGGAGGTAATATCAAAAGATCGGGGTAAATGATGGTCCAATTATTCTGTACAGTCATGCGTTCTTTCAATTAGTGAATCCTCAGACGCGGTCTTTTCTGATGGCCAAATTATGGACATCTTTTCAACCTATGGTTCGGAAAGATTGAAGGATTTATTTCAAGTTTAATACCGCATCAAATGCTTGTCTGAGTGTGACATTGTTGAGAGGTAAACAGTCTGCATTAAAAAAGATTTTTTTTTTACTTTTTCGTGTGATGGGAAGAGGTACGAAATATGCTTGTTCGTGATATACCGAAGTCAATCTGAGGAAATGAACTGTTCAAAAATTTGAACGATTTGTTTTCAACACCTGCGTTTGGTACTTTTAGACTCTTATCCTGAGAGTATTCAATTCGGCAGCTGCCCGGATTGTCACTAACGACAGTATCCCAGTTTTGCTACCTCGACTGTCACATTGACGACAGTATCCTAGCTCTGCTGCGTTGACTGTCACAGCGAAGACAGTATCTCAGCGACTACAGTATCCTAGTCTCTGCTACCGCGACAGTCAGCCTGACGACATTATCCCAGTGTCTGCTGCCGCAACAGTCAGCCTGACGACGTTATCACAGTGTCTGCTGCCACAACAGTCAGCCTGACAACATTATCCCAGTGTCTGCTGCCGCAACAGTCAGCCTGACGATATTATCCCAGTGTCTGCTGCCGCAACAGTCAGCCTGACGACATTTCACGGTGTCTGCTGCCGCGACAGTCAGCCTGACGACATTATCCGAGTGTCTGCTGCCGCAACAGTCAGCCTGACGACATTATCCCACTGTCTGCTGCCGCAACAGTCAGCCTGGTGACATTATCCCACTGTCTGCTGCCGCGACAGTCAGCCTGACGATATTATCTCAGTGTCTGCTGCCGCAAAAGTTAGACTGACGACATTATCCCACTGTCTGCTGCCGCAACAGTCAGCCGGACGACATTATCCCACTGTCTGCTGCCGCGACAGTCAGCCTGACGACAATATCCCAGTGTCTGCTGCCGCAACAGTCAGCCTGACGACATTATCACACTGTCTGCTGCCGCGACAGTCAGCCTGACGACATTATCACGGTGTCTGCTGCCCCGACAGTCAGCCTGACGACATTATCTCAGTGTGAGCTGCCGCAACAGTCAGCCTGACGACATTATCACAGTGACTGCTGCCACAACAGTCTCAATTGTAGTAATAAACCTAATTTAGAAGGAAAATGTCGGTCTGTCTGGGAAAACAAACGCGTCATAAAGTGTACACAAACTAACGCGAAAATCCGTGTTGACCTTGACATACCAGATTGTTGATGACGAAAAGAAAATCCCACCGGGCAACCGTTTGCCTTATTTTATAGTGAACCAAGAATTACAGAAATCAATATATATTAGGATATAATCATTTAAATTCTGTTCGCGTATCTATTTAAATTATGTACCAAGTTTTTAGTTCAAAATTTTTCGACTGCCGTCAGTTACAATTTTGTTAACCAGGGCCGCATTTGCCTGGTGATATGAGAATGTCTGCAAAGACTACTCTTCGATTCATTCAATAGCAAATAGTGATTTTTATTTACAGTTGTGAAAACAATATTATACTTTCCTGCTCTGTTGTTGTTTCATAGGACTGTATTATTTCGCATGATCGTTCAAAGACGGGAGAGCAACATGAAGAACGTCTAGGAGCAGAAGACCCTTTGCAAGAGACACTAAGAGACTTGGCATGAGACACTAGGAGACCCTTTGCATTTGACACTAAGAGACCCTTCGCCGGATACACTTAGAGACCATTTACAAGAGACACTAAGAGACCAATGTAACGTGAATAAGCGCTCCGATTAACTTCTATTAGATTACACAATGAGAGGCACATATATTATAATTTTGAATGTTTTCATATTTTAGTTTCCAGTGATGACTGACGGCCTTGATGTTGATTAACTCCTGCTGATACCTTCAACTCACGTGGGTCCCTTCAACTCCTGCTGATCCCTTTAACTCCTACTGCCCCTTCAACTCTTGCTTGTCCCTTTAATTCTTGCTGGTTCTATCAACTCATGTGGGTCTTCTCATCTCATGCTGGTCCCTTCAACTACTGTACGTGGGTCCGTTCAACTCATGTTAGTCCCTTTAACTCCTGCTGGTTCGCTCTAACTCCTGCTGGTCCCCCTAACTTTAGCTGGTTAATTTACCTCATGTGGGACCCTCTAACTCATGCTGGCACTCCTGCTGGTCCCTTTAAACCTGCCGCTCCCTTCAACTCATGTTGTTCCTTTAACTGCTGATTGTTCCCTTTAATTCAGGTGGGTCCCTTTAACTCACCCTGCTCCTTTCAACTTATGTTGTCCCTTTAACTCTTGATGGTCCCTTTAGCTCCTGCCGGTCCCTCCAACTCATGTGGACCCCTTTAACTCATACTGGCCCTTCTAACTTCTGCTGGTCCCTTTATTTCCTGCTGCATCCTCCAACTACTGCCGGTCCTTGAAGCTTTCTGCTCCTCCAGCCCCACATTCTCTCTCTGTGTATGAGCTCATGCAGGTAAGCTGGTTCAGTTCCGTCACAAAAGATGTTAAATTGTGTATCAATGGATTTTCCAGCTATGTATTTAAGACAGTATACTTAGATGAGGGTCCATGTATTTCTTCATCATCAATTATACATATCACGATGAAATTTTGAAATCGTAATATGCCCCCAAAAATAGTTTCGAAACCCATTTTCCTCCTTGCGGGCTGCAGGCTGGCTCGCATGACTACATGCATGTAGTATTTAAACCTTCTCACTGCAAAGCCAACGTAGACAGTGCCTGGGAGCGAAGCGGACGTCCATCCCCCTCACTGCAAAGCCGACGTAGACAGGGCCTGGGAGCGAAGTGGCCGTCATGCTCCTCACCGCAAATCCGACGTAGACAGGGCCTGGCAGCGAAAAGGGCGTATATCCCCCTCACTGCAAAACCGACCTAGACAGGGCCTGGGAGCGAAGTAGACGTCCATCCTCCTCACTGCAAAGCCAACGTAGACAGGGTCTGGCAGCGCAGTGGACGTCCAACCTCCTCACTGCAAAGCCAACCTAGACAGGGCCTGGGCGCGAAGTGGACGTCCATCCTCCTCACTGCAAAGCCAACGTAGACAGGGCCTGGCAGCAAAGTGGACGTCCATCCTCCTCACTGCAAAGCCAGCGTAGACAGGGCCTGGGAGCGAAGTGGACGTCCATCCTCCTCACTGCAAAGCCAACGTAGACAGGGCCTGGAAGCGAAATGGACGTCCATCCTCCTCACTGCAAAGCCAACGTAGACAGGGCCTGGCAGCGAAGTAGACGTCCATCCTCCTCACAGCAAAGCCAACGTAGGCAGAGCCTGGCAGCGAAGTGTACGTCCATCCTTCTCACTGCAAAGCCAACGTAGACAGGGCCTGGCAGCGAAGTGACGTCCATCCTCCTCACTGCAAAGCCAACGTAGACAGGGCCTGGGAGCGAAGTGGACGTCCATCCTCCTCACTGCAAAGCCAACGGGGACAGGGCCTGGGAGCGAAGTGGACGTCCATTCTCCTCACCGCAAAGCCAACGTAGACAGGGCCTGGGAGCGAAGTGAACGTCCATCCTCCTCACTGCAAAGCTAACGTAGACAGGGCCTGGCAGCGAAGTGACGTCCATCCTCCTCACTGCAAAGCCAACGTAGACAGGGCCTGGGAGCGAAGTGGACGTCTATCCTCCTCACTGCAAAGCCAACGGGGACAGGGCCTGGCAGTGAAGTGGACGTCCATCCTTTCACTGCAAAGCCAACGTAGATAGGGCCTGGCAGCGAAGTGGACGTCCATCCTCCTCACCGCAAAGCCAACGTAGACAGGGTCTGGAAGCGAAGTGGACGTCCATACTTCATACTTCACTCATCCATCGTCCATGTTTCACTGATCTTTACACGAAGCTGCAGTTCTCAGCTTCTGGTGGTTGCAGTTTATTTGAACCTCCTAACTGCAGAGCCTTCTCACTGCAGAGCCTTCTCACTGCAGAACCTCCTAACTGCAGAGCCTCCTCACTGCAGAGCCTTCTCACTGCAGAGCCTTCTCACTGCTGAACCTCCTAACTGCAGAGCCTCCTCACTGCAGAGCCAAATGTAATAAAAAGGCACTTAGCACTGAAGTAAGGAGGCTCATTAGGGGTTGCCTTCAATCCCATTACCATTCATCATCATTACAGTAGCCTTCGCTGGTCCATTGAATTGCGACACCGTGTGACAATTGGGTTAGCTTGCTTCACCCCTAAGCTAGAAAGGAAAGGGGGCTAGACCACGCTAGCAACCCATAAACCTATTCAAATATAAACACTTCGATTTCAAAAAAGTAAAAGTTTCTTAGTCACCTAACAGTACGTAGAAAAATTGATTAACTGTTACTTAATTCAAGTCCTATTGATTTTGCGGCTGCTACTGCGGCTGCTGCTGCATCGTCTGAGACTTTCAACGATGTCATTTGCTTCTGTTGTAGGGGCCCTTGCATTCACCTTCTCTATAATGTCATTTTCTTCTGATGTAGGTGCCATTGCATTCGCCTCATCATGATCACTGTTATCACTGCTACTAACTTCTTCCTCAATTTCCACATCACAGCTGGCATCTGAAACCATTGCACAGCAATTTTGAGTTTGATAATTGTCGTTCTTACACTGGTTGGAATTATTTAACTCCTCACTGCTAGTATATATAAAATAAATATGGTGAGTACTTATCTGAAAAATGCAATAAATAAACAACTAAATAGCTAAAAAATTAAATAATAAAAAGAAATACATAAGCTCAATAAATAAATAGACATAAACATCAGGTGCTACAAAAATTTCTCATTGCATAATGCACTTTTTGATGCATCAGATGTCACCATGCTTTTCTGTTTTCCTTGTTGTATTTTCACTAATAAATGACCTGAAAAAAGCCAGGTAGAGACACTGAAACATCTAACTAGCGCAGACCAGTGCTTTCAAGAGCAGCAGTCAGAGAAACAGATTACCAACCCAATTCTTCAGGTAGAATATTCTGACTGAGTATGGCATGTACCTCATGGGTATAAGGGACTTCCTTTCTGTTGGCTTGACTTGCCGTCAGTATTGTCTTGACACTCTTGAGCTTGCCCGATTTATAACAAAGAACAGACCTCATAGGCACGTTAGGAGTTATATTGTTTAGATAAGAAAAGTTAGGTAACTAACGAATTGTTCAATAAACCGAACAAACTTTGCAACGAAGTGAACACTTTTAGACGCATAAAACAACAAGAAGCGACCATCTTGATTGAAAAGAGGATAAAAGGTTTGCATGATCAAGAGAGAAAAGGAAATGAAAAGAAAGCCATTGAAAAAATGCAGCCAAATTTTCCACCTTCAAAACCAAAATTGTCCCCTTAATTGATGGATCCGGTCAACTGGTAGATGAAAACAAAGTGATGAGCGAGATGGTGAGCGGAATTGTATAGACATAGACATACAGCCGTTTCCCTCTAGTTAGGGGGTGACTAAGCTAGGCAGACACAGAGGGGGGAGACGCCAAATCTCCCCGCCACAAGAGCGGAATTACAAACGGTTATTTATTATCTAAAAGGATCACTCAATCAATCATGAAATTGCCTCTGAATTTTCATTGACTAATCCGGCTGGCGAATGTGGCGGTGATTAGCGGTAACCTTCGCCGAGAATCCCATCGAAATAGCAAGGTACATTTTTATTACGAATCCATTCATTGCCACAAATCTAGTACATATTTTTCGAGGCCGGTGTGCGTTTGTTCCTATGTATTTTCATTAGATTCTGTTATTGCCTTTCTTCACATTAACAAGGCAATAAATGAGCAGTTAATCTGCCTTCAACGGTGCACATTTTTGCACTTGTTTCAATAATAAAATTGCACATGAGTATGTTACAAAATAGATAGGACAAGATGTTGCCCGAATGAGAAACGGGATAGTGAGGAAGACAGAGTAGATTCACATGTTCTGAGGTGATTCGCACCCATGGGGAGGATGGACGATGGGAGATTGAAGAAAAGGGTGATGAAAGCGGAGGTGAGTGGCCGTTAGTCTAGAGGTAAGCCGTTATATGGGCACTGAAGAGGAGAAACATCGGGGTGGAGGTGGCACGAGAGTGTACAATGGATAAGCGTGAGTGGAGAATGGTTGTAATTGGATAAGTTCTGAAACGACCTTAATGCTCTTCCCAGCCCCTGGCGTCTCGTTGAGAAACGGGATGGACGTGGGTGGGAGAGGGCCGGGTAACAAAAACTCAACGGGTGTAAACCAGCAAAAACTGTCGGGCCTTGCTGCTGACACTGATTTCAGACATCCTTCTTGACCAGAAGTGTGTGTTACAGGGACTTAGTCTGGCTCTTTAGCGAAACAAGGCAAAAGGCCTGAGTTTTGGTAAGTGTGTGAGTGAATGCGAATAGTCATGGGCGCGCCTTTCCGTTGGCTGCTCCCGAGGCAAGGGGGTTGGGTGTTGCATTGGGAACGCATTCAGAATAAATATTTCATGCTGTTTAATGAATTATATTCTATTCATCGGGAGTCATTCAATGTAAGGTTTTAACTACCAAATTAGGCCGACATATACAGCATGGTTTGATAATAAATGTTAAAAAATATTAGGTCGCGCAAATTTGCCGAACAGTATGCTGGAATAAAGTCATCGAAAAAGTTCCAACACCCAACTATTCTTCTGTGTGCTGAGTCATGTGTCAATCATCAGTGGAATATATACGTCTCTAAAAGATTTGATTTTAACATTCCTTCTGATTTTAACATTCCTTCATAGAGATTACAAGTATTGAGGAATTAATCCTATGAACTGTATGTCTGTACGATCGTGCATGCATGCACGTACACATCCCTACTACCTCACTTAAGATATGATGGAATCAAAACATCGAAGGGAAGTATTTCGTATCACTGATAGATTTCCCTATCACAGTCTGATCCCCGCACATGGGCTCAGCAAGCGGTTCACTCGATACATTATTTGAGAATATTTCTACGCTTGAATAAAATTCACAAAATGAATTTTCGACTCAAGAATTGTATTTCTAATTTATAAATCTCCAGATCGAGATGACATAATTAATTTAACTTTGCAGAGAACGTCGTGATGTAGCATTTTGTTATCTGGTTTCTGGTACTACACTTGACACTTACACTTGTCATCTGGTTTCAATGACAAGTGTAGCAGCCTTCGGTAGATTGTACTCCAAGCAAGACAGTAGAAGCTTTGATAAGAGCAGCACTAAATTTAAATTGAAGGACAGTTGGGAGAGCTTACAGCTATTCTACGTTTGCTTCAAATATAACACAATGGTTGATATCTACGATACTTTCATTTTGATGGTCAACGGAATAATAAACAAATATCTGAATCCAAATTGTAATTGTAGTATTTCCGTGTACTTTTGGACATGTCAGCACAGTCTAACATATACTATCCGAACTCCACAGGCACGACCATGTTGTGTAACAACCACTAGTCTCAACCCTTTTGCAACAATCATGGTGTCCTTCAACCATAGAGTCACAAACTATCGGTATATAACAGCCCATCTCTACACTGCCAGTGCCCTAGTGATATAATCCTTTTGTCAAAATCTACGAATCCCAATCCTAGTTTCATTCCACTTGTGTTCCAATCCTGCTGCCAAAGTCCTACTGTCCCAATCCTACTTCGAAAGTTCAGTGCCACAATCCTAGTGTAAAACCCTTTGTGTCTAAATCCTGCTGTCGACTTTCCACTTCCTAAATTTGTTTCGTTTAAATTACAAACAATTTTCGTCCGATTCTGATAGCCAAAGTGTAGGTAAGTTCTGTGACAGGTCATCAAAAGATTTTTGAATACAAAAATTGATTACTTGATATAATACTAGTAAGGCAGGATCGGACGGTACAATCATGCCCATTACTATGTGATCCAAAAATTACCATTTCCATCGTTATTGCGGCCCCTGTGTTCTAGAACCGACGTAAACACGCAACAACTGCCGTCTGCAGAATGGCCCAGTTAGGTATCGCAACAACTATAGTCGTACAATGATTCGTTTCCCATATTTCCTTCGTATGCAAGACAAATTTGATCAGCTTGTTTTCCTGGGTTTCATCAGTGATTTTTTTCCGATGTATTTATCATGTGAAATATCAGGATCTACTGTTATTCAGCTGTACACTTTTATCAACAAAAAATCAATAACCGCTGATGGATATGAATTTTTTGGGGGGTTTTAAGGAAGGAATGATTTAGGCTTTGAAATCAATTTTGTTATAATGACAGGTTTACCAATTACCGAAATATCCGAATACGCAGGTGATTTGCACCAAGTCTCCATCAGCGTGAACTGTTC
>SDVV010028449.1:0-11956 GCA_016164225.1 Gammarus roeselii | reverse complement strand
ACACACACACTCCTCCGTGCACTAACACACACACTACTCCGTGCACTAACACACACTACTCCGTGCACTAACATACACTACTCCGTACACTAACATACACTACTCCGTACACTAACACACACACACACTACTCCGTGCGCTAACACGCACTACTCCGTGCACTAACACGCACTACTCCGTGCACTAACACGCACTACTCCGTGCACTAACACACGCACTACTCCGTGCACTAACACACACACTACTCCGTGCACTAACACACACACGACTCCGTGCACTAACACACACAACTCCGTGTACTAACACACACACACACACTACTCCGTGCGCTAACACACACACACGCTACTCCGTGCACTAACACACACTACTCCGTGCGCTAAAACACACACACACACACACTACTCCGTGCGCTAACACGCACACGCACACACACACACACACACACACACACACACACACACACACACACTACTCCGTGCGCTAACACACACTACTCCGTGCACTAACACACACTACATCTACATTAGTGATGGGCCGGATATCCGCATGTATTTGAGATCCGCATCCATCATTCGTTGTCAAGCCTCATATTCTCGTCCGCGTAAGTAGAATGAGGATGTGTAGTTTGCACTGAAGTTACTAAGGTGTAATTTATTTACGCAGAGCATAACGCCGGTACCCAAAACGATGCATGAGTAAATTGAACATTTTGGAAGTTGCTATTTTCTTGATCAATATTGATGGAAATGGCCAAATCGTGACCATCCCCTGCAAGATCCATTTCAATAGCATTGCAATGTTGATTGCCAACTGTTTCAGAGTACAACAAACGGAACATTGCAACAGCACAGGCGGTAGCACAGAAGGGAAATTTTAGCCTGTATGCGTTGTGAACTGAGACATTACAAAAATGAATTCTTTTATATTAGTAGTACATAATATCGTTATCAAACTTTCTTTATTGTAGGTCTGAATTGATATTGACGATTAATAATCAAATATTTGTCAATATTAAAGCTAGTTATTCTGGACATCCACGAATGCATCCCAATAGATTCGCTATACATCTGTTAGTACATCCCAATAGATTCACTATACATCTGTTAGTACATCCCAATAGATTCACTATAAATCCGCTAATACATCCCACAACATCCCAATAAATCCCCTAATACATCCCAATAGATTCGCTATACATCCGTTAATACATCCCAATACATTTGCTAATACATCCCAATACATTCGCTAATACATCCCAATACGTCCCAATTGATTCGCTTTACATCCGTTAGTACATCCCAATACATTGGCTAATACATCCGAATAGATTCACTATAAATCCGTTAATACATGTCAATACATACGTTAATACATCCCAATACATCGCTAATACGCCCCAATACATCCCCTAATACATCCCAATAGATTCGCTATACATCCGCTAATACATCCCAATACATTCGCTAATACATCCCAATACACTCGCTAATACATCCCAATACACTCGCTAATACATCCCAATAGATTTGATAATATACCCAATAGATTTGCTAATACATCCCAATAGATTTGCTAATACATCCCAAAAGATTTGCTAATACATCCCAATAGATTCGCTAATACATCATGCCAATAGATTCGCTAATACATCATGCCAATAGATTCGCTAATACATCATGCCAATAGATTCGCTAATACATGCCAATATATTCGCTAATACATGCCAATATATTCGCTAATACATGCCAATATATTCGCTAATGCATGCCAATATATTCGCTAATACATGCCAATATATTCGCTAATACATGCCAATATATTCGCTAATACATGCCAATATATTCGCTAATACATGCCAATATATTTGCTAATACATCCCAATTCATTTGCTAATACATCCCAATTCATTTGCTAATACATCCCAATACATTCGTTAATACATCCCAATACATTCGTTAATACATCCCAATACATTCGTTAATACATCCCAATACATTCGTTAATACATCCCAATACATTCGCTAATACATCCCAATACATTCCCTAATACATCCCAATATATTCGCTAATACATCCCAATACATTCGCTAATACATCCCAATACATTCGCTAATACATCCGCTGATCCCACTCGTACTCGCATGCTGTGTGGGGCCCAGACTCGGCACACATGAATCTTGAACACGTATAAACAACACAAAATACAACATTACGTTCTGCAGCTTGCCATGAACATATTTACACTTACTGACTTCATGGATATTGATACTCGCCTCTTCGATATTTCTTTATTTCTCGCCTACTCAATCTATTGACCTCCCGTGCCCTTGTCTTCCGCCATCACACGCAACCTCCGAATATAAACACGAGAAAGTTGTTTTTCTTAGACCCGGCCGCGTTGGTTTTGTAAGAATGCGTTGTAGATGCCATTCTTGTTTGAAGTCGTACTAGTATCTCGTAGAACTAGTCTCAGATAATACCTGCGGCCTCTGTAACCGTTGCAAGCAGACTGTAAAGCCTCTCCTGAAACCACAACGTCACCTGCTTTAACTGGTTGTAAGCATTTATTGATTAGCTCTAGCACCGTCCTCCCTCCTACAGAGTGCAGCACTCGTACCCCGCGATGGCGACCATAGACGGGCGGCCCGCTCTGTACGAGCTGTCCCTGAAGCAGCTTCGGGAGCTGATGGAGGAGCGAGGACCCACAGCTGTGGATATCGTCAATAGAGAATACGGAGGCTGTGCTGAGATCTGCCGCAAACTTCACTCCAACCCACTCAGAGGTGACCCTGACCACCGAAACTTTCTTAATGTTCCTTCTTGTTCCGTGGTATAGCCTATTTAGGGACATCTGGCTGTCTAGCAAGCAATGGTTTAGAGCTCTGTTGATTTGAGGTTCAATGTGGAGGCTTAACATCAACTAGTTGAAGGGCAGGTAAAGTTTTGATACGAGCTGTTGGATGTTCTACTAAACTGGCGTATTATTTTACTAGATAATGTACCACCTTTGACACTGTTTACAAATGTAGATCTGAGAAGTAAAGATGTGTAACCACATCCGCTGTTCAATGTTATTTCTGTAAGTACCCAAATGCAGTTATGCAACTCTGCTTCTCAGCCATTCATAATGTTCAAGCTGTTTCCTAGGTGAAGAAGAAATTCTACGTGCGTCAGGTCAGCATTCTTTGAACTTGACATTTTTAACACTGCACAGTTCCGCCTGTCAGAGCACCAAGTATTCATACAATGCCTTGTTTTTGTTTCAGGTTTAAGCGGAGATCCTGAAGATCTTCAGCACAGACGAGAGACGTTTGGTTCAAATGTGATACCCCCAAAACCCTCCAAAACATTTCTCATGTTAGTGTGGGAAGCTTTACAAGATGTAACGCTAATTATTCTTCAAGTGGCAGCAATAATTTCCCTAGGGCTGTCCTTCTTTGAAGAGCCAGCAGAGGAAGAGACAGGTGAGTGTTCAGTATACAATAGCTACAAAATGTATTATCGCCTACGCCCTGAAACAATACAGGAGTCTGTTGTTATATACCTACAAATTGATCATGCGCTGGCCTGTTTATTATTAATTACGGTCAAGTGTACACGCATTCAGTTCTCGGTACGCTGGTACTTGGTACCTGTTTCCAAGCTTGAATTAATGTACAAAATTGCAAATGTTTGTGTAGTAATTCTGATGCTGGCCAATTTTGTGCCGCTATAGTAGGCTACTGTTTGGTAACATTGTGCTAATACTATTATTTATTTCCGATTGCTTCCTTGAAATGGTAATGTAAATAAGCACAGACGGTCAGTAGTCGTTCCTTACTGTTTCTGTTGAAGGTCATCTGCATTAAAAATGATTTTGGCTTTGATATAAACCTCTCCCGGCCGTGAACACAGAAAATAAATCTTTTTGAAATCCCTCAAACCGGGAAGAAGATGTGAGGATTTGAAAATGGCCCAATTGAGTGATATCTCAAGTAGGAAAACTGATACACGTTCACTGTATTAGAATAAAGGGTTTATTTGAAACTACCTTTTGAAAACGTTATCATTTCCTCAGCTCGTGTGATCGATATTTGAGCAAGTAAAACTATAGATAATATCCGACCCACAACTATTTATTGACTCATGGCGTCACGAATTGTAATTTTCATTTCTCAAATCTTAAGTTCAGATGCTATTTTTTAAGCTCATCAATAAATTTCTTTATTGAATTTCCATTGGATTGGATTGCAAAACACCGTGGAATTTTTTCAGCGCAGATGACCTATGAGCTGTGTTGGTCAGAATTCTGTATAGAAATACTTTTTCTGAATACTTTGTGTTGATTGATCTGAAAATCAAACGAAGTATTTGAAGGAAGTATTATCTAGGTGCAGTATTACCTCCAACACTGCCTGTAATATTCGTGGCACCCTGTACTACTACACCTGTAATAAATGTCCTATTGATGTCTCTTCTCTGTACAGCTTGATAACTGATCCCTGGTTTAAATGCACAATGGCTCCTTTGCACTATTGGTTCGGAGACGAGGGTTCCTCTGCTATAGTAGAGGAGACAATACGATTCCTCTGCTATAGTAGAGGAGGCGGTACGATTCCTCTGCTATAGTAGAGGAGACTGTACGGTTCCTGCTATAGTAGAGGAGGCGGTACGGTTCCTCTGCTATAGTAGAGGAGACGGTACGGTTCCTATGCTATAGTAGAGGGACGGTACGGTTCCTCTGCTATAGTAGAGGAGACTGTACAGTTCCTCTGCTATAGTAGAGGAGATGGTACAGTTCCTCTGCTAAAGTAGAGGAGACGGTACAGTTCCTCTGCTATACTAGAGGAGATGGTTCGGTTCCTCTGCCATATCAGAGGAGACGGTACGGTTCCTCTGCTATAGTAGAGGAGACGGTACGGTTTTTCTGCTATATTAGATGAGAAAGGTTCCTCTTCTACATCACAGGAGACAACGATGCACCGGTATATGCGACAAGACGCAACGATTCTTCTGATGTATTAGACACGACACAATGGTTCTTCTGCTATATTAGTCATAGCAGCACGGTTTCTCTGCTGTATTAGTCATGGCAACGTTTCTTCTGCTATATCAGACAGGACACAACGGTCCCTCTGCTATACTAGTCATGGAAGCACGGTTCCTCTGCTATATCAGACAGGACACAACGGTTCCTCTGCCTAGTTGGGCAAGAACTGCTCACCTGCTCCATTGCTGAGCTTGCTTTCGTTGCCTGCAGGACTATTCCACCACGATGAGGGCGAAAAAAAGGCCGAGTGGATCGAGGGCGTGGCCATCCTGATCTCGGTAGTAGTTGTGGTCGTGGTCACTGCCTGCAACGATTACACCAAGGAAAGACAGTTCCGTGGCCTTCAGAACAGGATAGAGGGCGAGCAAAAGTTTGCTGTGATCCGCAATGGCGAAGTGCAGCAGATTGGCGTCGGCGACATAGTCGTCGGGGACATCTGCCAGGTGGGTTGCGGGCGGAAGACAGGGTGCCTGCATGGATAGAAGGTGTAGAGTTTGAGTCCTAGGAGGTCAAAGCCCGTTCACGTGAAATATGGTTGGTGCCTGCTAGTAGAAAGTTTCCCTACGGTCCCGCTTTTGATTTGCTGTTCTAAACGCACAACCAATTGGAAGCTGTAACTGGGCAAAACGATGTCCTTGCAAGTTTGTAGTGTTAAAAAAATAAATAGAAATATATTTTGAATTCGGGGAGTCTACCGTACAGAATCAATAATTAAATACCTAATTGAAAGGGTATGTTGGAATACTACTATCAAATAATTTGTTTGTTTCTAAATTCCAATACTAAGATACAGACGGAAGGCCGAACCCAACGGTCGTCGCCGCCAAGGCTCGCCTTACTCTCCCCTCATGCACTCGCACACAAACCAAATCTTATTCCTTAAGCCTTCATGGGTCCGGCCTGAATCCCGTAACGCCATTTTGGTCAGGAGTGAGGTCCGAGATCCGTGTCAGCAGCAGGGCCCGACAGCTGCAACTGGCTTACCCCCATAGCTTCATAATTGCTGGAACCTTTCCGAGCCATGTCCAACGAGACGCAAAAGGCAGAAAATCTCATCGAGGCCGCAACAAAAATTCGTCCATTCACAAGCATCCCCCAAATATGCCTGTTCATTGCACGCCCTCTCGCTCCGTCTTCACCGATATCTCTTCTCTAACACCTGCTTTTCGTCATCCATCCACCCATACTTCGGTCTACTTTTCTTCAAGCCATACATCCACCTAAACTTCGGTCTACCTCTACTTCTACTCACTTTTGCTTTCATCCCCCTTTTCAAGAATCTCCTGTCATCACTGCCATCCTGACCAACCACCTCAGAACACGTGAATCAACTCTGTCCTTTAACTTCCTTCTCATCCCCGTTCTAATTCAATCAACTCTGTCCTCTAACTTAATCCCCATCCCCGTTCTAATTCAAACAGAGTTGTTCTGGCCATGCCTCCAACATTTCATCTCGAAAACATTCAACCTTCTTCACTCTTCCGTTCTCGCCCCTAACCGTCTAAGGCCCAGAGAGCTACTACTCTCTCATTCAATCCTCTCTTTTCCTTCGTACCCAATGTCCTACCACGCGGTACACCCACCACTTTACACCCTTCCCGCACTCTAGATTTCACCTCTGTTTGGAATAACTTTCCGTTTAGGCAAACAAGGATTTTGATCGCATCGTCATTTCTCGATTTCTCGTTACTTTGCTTTTACCCACATTAACTCGCAGCTTCTTCCACTGACACACACTGCCAAACTCCGACTCTGACGTACACAACTTCACCGAGTCTGCTACCAGTGCCGTATCATCAGCAAAGAGCAACTGCCAGTTCCGTCCATTTGCCCCCAACAACTCTACTCGTCGACCCATTACACTAGCTCTCACCTCTCTGACCACTCTATCCATGTAGACATTGAACAACCAGGCAGGCTAAACGCAACCTTGTCTCGGTTCCACTTTTAATAGGAACCATGCACTCGCATCGGTCCCTACTCAGACACATGCTCTGCTGCCAAGACAAAAACTCTGGATCGCTCTTAACAAATTCATCTTCAATCAAAACAAACGTAACGCTTTTTTTGTCGACCTAATCGTATGCCGTTTCCGAATCCATAGTTTCAGAAACACATTATTTTCCTTCACAAGGTACTTCTCACAGACTCTTCTCACTGCAAAAATCTGATCTGCTCACCCTCGACCTCTATTTAAACCTCCCTGTTTCTTGCAAATCGCACCTTTTGTACTGCCTAGTCCTTATGATTAGCACTTACCCGTACAATTGAAACACAACAAACTGATACCTCTTGAGTAGCTGCGTTCATCTCCTTTGCCCTTATACAGCGGAACAATAAGCGCACCGCGCCACTCGATTGGCATCACGCCCAACACAAACCACAAATCTGGCATCTTTACCAACCATTCGACTTTCGTTACACCAACCCTCTTCAGGCACTCGGTCGCAGAGCCGTCCAAACGAGTGTCTTTCTCTGACCTTATCTCCTCTTCCGCCTCCTGCACCTCTTCTTGATTCATGTTCGCAACGACTCTCGCTCCCCAAACCAGGATTCGTGCATCACCACCCACCTCGACTATGTCGGCCTCTCTGACATCCTCAATATTCAACAACGTTTTTAAATACTCAGCCCACCTCTTCTTTACACCACAACTTTTCCGCAACAGCCAGCCGTTCGCATCTATCACCACCTCCTCCTCCTTCTTCGTCTCTCCCTTCCACACCCTTTTCACCACCATCCAGAATATCTTTTGCTGTCTCGATTCTCGCACAACTGCCTGCCCCAGCTTGCATCAACGTCCTTCTTTGCACTCATCACCACACGCTTCACCTCTTTTCTCTGCTCTTCATAGTTGTTGTAGGCCACTAATGACCTCGCTTGCAACCACTCCTCAAAAGCTCTTCTCGTCTACACCATCACCATATTTCTCCCTCAACACCTGCTGGGACTCCTCGACTCTCCTTGCCACATTTAGTTCCCTCACCTTCAATACCTCACATCCTTCTCTCACTCTTTGGTTTCTTCCACCTCTGATCTACTCTTAACCTTCATTCCACCAGTAAATGATCAGACATTCCTCCTCTCTCCCCTCTCAACACCCGCACATCCAATAGCCTCATCACCACTCAGCAACACAAAATCTATCGGCACTCTCTACCACTGCACCACGGGCCTTGTTTACCCATGAAAACTTGTGGATATCTCTCTTCCTAACAAGCTGTCTCCAATACCGGCTCCTTTCAATGCAAAAACCTATCGGGTTCTTGAAATCATTCAGAAATCTTACACTCTCGTTTTTGCCTATACATATGCAGTCATGGGATGGAATACGCCGTTTTAATGTTTCTGTGCAGCTGAGCCAGTTGCTGTTTGCGGATGATACGGCTCTGGTATCTGATTCAGAGGAGAAGCTATGTAGGCTGGTGTCAGAGTTTGGTCGAGTGTGAGAGAGGAGGAAGCTTCGAGTAAACGTGGGTAAAAGGAAAGTAATGAGATGCTCGAGGACTGCCGATGCGAACAGTATTAGTGTCCTTCTAGATGGAGAGTTGTTGGAAGAAGTTCATTGCTTAAAGTATCTGGTCTCCCATGTGGAGAAGATTGAACTAGTGGAAACTGAGGTGAAGTCGCGAGTAAAGTAAGGGTGTAATGTGTTTGGTGCACTGAAGAGCGTAATGAGCTGCAGAACGTTGGGGATAGAAGCAAAGAGAGAGCTGTATGAGGGTGTCATTGTCCCAACTGTGCTGTACGGAGCTGAGACTTGGGGGTGAGAGCAGAAGAGAGAAGAAGGTTGAATGTTTTCGAGATGAATTGTTTGAGGAGCATGACTGAAGTGTCGCTGAGAGACAGGTTCACTAACGACGTGGTTCGAATCAGAACGGGGATGGTGAAGAAGATAGAGAACTGAGTTGATTCGCGTGTTCCGAGATGGTTCGGGCACGTGGTGAGGATGGGTGAAAAGGGTGGGGAAAGCTGAGGCGAGGGGCGTAGGCCTAGAGGGAGACCGAAGTTTGGGTGGATGGATGGTGTGAAGCAGGCGTTATGAAGGAGAGATCTGAGTGAGGAAGTAGTGAGAGAGCGTGCACTGGATAAGCGTGAGTGGAGAATGATTGTGAACGAATGAGTTTTGACGCTGCCCTGATGTGCGTTCCTGCCCTTGGCACATCGTTGAGAGACGAGATGGTCGTGGGCGGGGGGGAGCCCGGTCATCATGACGCTGCAAAGGTACACCAGTCACACTGTCGGGCCCTGCTGCCGACACTGACCTCGAACCGCACTCATGACCTGGAGGGTGTGTTGCGGGGTTCCCGGCCGGACCCTTCAGCGCAAAAGGGCTAAGGTGTGCGTGTATGAGAGTGTGAGTTGCGCCTTGCCATCGGCCACTACCCTTGCTGGGGGATTTCAGCCTAGTGTCTGTATCTGTACAATAAACATATGAGTTTTTCCCTTCATTTGATCGAAAAAACTGTGACTAAAACAGTTATGAAGCCATGATAGCAAGCAATCCAGTTTTGGAAAGGTATTGTGAAGTTCAACAATCTAATGAAGTTTTTTGTGAAATATTCAACCTGCTTTCCCAGTTAAGCTGATCTGCATACCCAATTCCATCCCTGAAGGAAACCTTCAAGGAATAGAAATTAAATGGCTCGTTATAAAATGAGCAGTTGAATGCTGTCAACTAATCTAGATTATATTTGCTAGTGATAGACGATGCTGGGTAACATGATGGTTATGTTGTGTCTGACGATATCGAGTTGATTTGCCAACACGTTCCTAGAAAACGTCCCATGGCAGGTAATCTGCAACTGACAGTCTCTTCTCCTTAAACTCGTTGTATTACTTCTTTATTAATTTTTAACTAGCCGGTCTATTCTTAAATTGGGTGCGTCGTCGTACAAAGCAGGCATTCTCAGTTTAATTATATACTCTGGTATTTCATGATGCGAAGCAGGTTTTCTGTTTTGTTCTCATGTTCACGGGATCGTTATACAAAACGGGGATTATTTAACCGACTTGAGTTCGGTGCCAGAAGGATACTGACTCCGACGCACTAGGAAGACCCGGCACTCTAATCTAATCATAACCGACTCAATCGTCTTCTTCTATGTCAGGTCAAATACGGCGACTTGTTACCAACGGATTCCATTTTGCTACAAAGCAATGACTTGAAGATTGACGAATCCTCCTTAACGGGAGAGTCTGACCACGTCAAGAAGAGCGTTGAACAAGACCCCATGCTGCTCTCTGGTTGGTACCCTAGTTACCGTAGCTGGTCGCATTCTAGTGTATGTTCTCTTTATTGCTCATTAATTCTTTCCATTCTTAACCCCGGTCACTCTGATATACCATATTTTAATTTGTATTATTTTCATGTTTAAGATTCCCTACCTGAGCAGATTGCCTGAAGGGAATCCTCGTTTGCTATCCCTTATTTTTTTCCGGTGCTGAAGGACTGCGACTCGAGGGCGTTGCTGATCCAATCTATGAGCAAACCTATGTTGAAGACAAACCTTTCACCTTGTTCTTTTGACCTTTCACTCAGTTCTTTTAGCGTTGCACCCTGTTCTTTTAACTTTGCACTCTATTCATAGAATGCTCGCACATCTTAGACCGCCACTCCAACCACACCACTTTGCCCATTCTAACCCCTGTAGCCTCCGTAGCTGTACTCTTCACAGCTTTTCTGTCATTCTCATCGTCTATAACCATCCTTATCCACCTGAAACCTTTGAACTGATTCACTATGCTAATAATCGTATCCATTGATGTAATTCCTAGCATTGTTGTTTTTGTTTAGCCCCGATTTCCACCTACGGTAGTGGAAACCGCGCCAACGCCTGCCCGTAATCCTCGATACCCACAGACACGCTCGTGTTGGGACAGAAGGAGGTGGGAGGAGAGAAAGGGGTGACCCGCCAAGTGGTGGGGTAGAATGTTATTTCTGCTATCTGAATTCATAGTTTTTTCATGCTTTGTGCCTCTACGATGAAGCATTTGAAATGTCGGCTCCTGACTCAGCCTTGTATATCAGGTACGCACGTAATGGAAGGCTCTGGCAAGGTGCTGGTGACTGCCGTGGGCATCAACTCTCAGGCGGGCATCATCTTCACACTGCTGGGCGCTGCCGTGGATGAGGAGGCTGCTGAAGCCAAGAAGAAGAGGAAGGGTGAGTTGAGCATCTCCAGTGCTGGGGAAACCACATGGTTGCTATGACACAAGACTCCAGTTTCTCGTGTTTAATCCAAGACACATGACGATGGCTACAGTATTGAGCGGTTAGACGAGCTAGTTTTAGCATTGCTGTAGCCCATTTTGCTTTCACTTGTAGACACGAGCTTAAAAAATAAGTGTTACTATTGCTCCATTTGATGAGCTTGAATGATTTCTCTAATCATGCTCCTTACTGTTAGATGCACCATTTTCTCTAATCATGCTCCCTACTGTTAGACGCAGCACTTTCTCTAATCACGCTCCCTACTGTTAGACGCAGCACTTTCTCTAATCATGCTCCCTACTGTTAGACGCACCAGCTTCTCTAATCATGCTCCCTACTCCTAGACGCAGCACTTTCTCTAATCATGCTCCCTACTGTTAGAAGCAACACTTTCTCTAATCATGCTCCCTACTGTTAGATGCAGCATTTTCTCTAATCATGCTCCCTACTATTAGACGCAGCACTTTCTCTGATCATGCTCCCTACTGTTAGACGCAGCACTTTCTCTACTCATGCTCCCTACTTTTAGACTCAGCACTTTCTCTACTCATGCTCCCTACTGTTAGACGCAGCATTTTCTTTAATCATGCTCCTTACCGTTAGACGCAGCACTTTCTCTAATCATGCTCCCTACTGTTAGACGCAGCACTTTCTCTAATCACGCTCCCTACTGTTAGACGCAGCACTTTCTCTAATCATGCTCCCTACTG
>SDVV010028448.1:0-11956 GCA_016164225.1 Gammarus roeselii | reverse complement strand
GGGACACAGTGCGAGCTGAACAGTGCACACAGCGAAACGGTTAGTGTTGAGGATAGCAGTGTCACTGCGCTAAAACGGTTTGTGTTGAAGTTAGTAGAGGGACACTTCACTTGATCGGTTAGCGTTGAGGATAGTTAGTTTGAGTTCTATTCAACAAGGAAGGGGAAGTTTACCTTAATATGAATTTCTATTAACTAATCATATCAGAGCAATGCTTCCTAATAAATTATAGTAATCATATTTTTAATAGGCTTCAACATGCAGGCAAAGATTATCATTCAAGATTTCAGAGAATCTTCATTGTTAATTACTGGTATTTCTCTACTGTATACACACATGGTTGGTCTTGGAAAATAGAGCAAACTAATATAAGCAGTACATTCCACTGTATTCGAAACCGCATTGAGCAAACTAAACAATATAAGAGTCTAAAGGAACCAATGTGTGCCTTCCTAATTTTAGGGAAATTAGAGGAAACGTCAGTTCATTTCTCCACAAGTTCCTTGTTAGTTAACAATTTGTTAGGGTAGCACAAAAAAAATCTATTTAAACAAAAGACTTCAATAAATAGTCTCCATCATTCCTTGCCCATGCAACTTAGTGCACACTGACGCTTCTTCAAGAGAGCACCGCGATTTTTGTAAAATATGTGAGATATTATTTCAATGAATCAGTAAGCTCTTATGCGTAGAATTTAAAACTAAATACAAATTAGTTTCTAAGAACAACATGTTTTTCTCAACTTCTGTCGACGAAATTTTTGCTTGAGATTTCCAGCATCTCTAATTGATTGCCAGGGCTAATGCTTCGCTGACTTTTAGAACCGATTTGCTTCGCCATATTCCGAATTTTTGTCGTTAAACTGCTCTTAGGAAGTATTTACAGATACTTACTGCGAGTTGTGAAGTCCGGCCTGGAAAAAAACTTCCCCCATTATAGCAATGGGAATATTGGCTCGACTACGTGCATTGTTTGATTTTTTTTTCCGCCCAGACCCTCGGCCCAGCGAGACAAAAAAAAAACAGATTGTGTGTGAAATAAAGGTAGGGCAAATAAAAGCGCGGTCCTTAAGCAGATGCCAATAGGGCGGGGACAGGGCAAAGAGCCTCAAGATATTAGCTGGGCTGAAATGGACGACCGCTAGAACATGGTGTGAGGTGGATGGGAGCAAGTGCTGGGGTGAGGTGGAGGATGAAAGAGCCTGGGGTTAGCTGGATCGAAGCAAGTTCATGGGGTGAGACGGATGAGTGGACGAACCTGTGGTGAGTTGGATGGGAACAAGTATCTGAGGTGAGAAGGATGGGAGCAAAAGTGCCTGCACGAGGCGGAAGCATATAAGAGCCTATGGTGAGTTTGGCTTCAAAATTGACGTTTTTGTACAGCGTAGACGCCTAAATTTGAGTTTTCGTACAGCGTTGACGCCTAAACCTGCGTTTCGTACGGATACTATCTACTTACCAACCTTCAAGTTTCCTGAAAAATCATATTAATAATTTTACTGACATCGCGGCTCTCGTTTGAGCGTCAATGCGCACAAAATTGCACAAACAAGGGTGCTGGACTCGTTAAATTTAATGCAATTTATGGTTACAATCGATTTCCGTGCGTGCGATCCTGACGAATTGTTCCACAACAAGATACATGTCAAAAAACCAACTGACGTTGCCTCTAATTTCCAAGGGATTGAAAATACCAACTTTGGTTCCTTTGAGCTCTGCTTTTCATAATTTAATTTGTTCAAAGGGATGTCAAATACAGAGGGATATACTTCGTGAATTCTTTTTGTATTTCCTAGACCAACTACTCGTACAGGGAGGGGTGAAAAAAGTGTTTAATGATACAAGATTCGCCTGCAATAATCAATGATATTTTTTCTTATGCTCTGTGCCTAAAGTTTTTGGAAATATAATTTGTTGAGTGAATTAAGAAGCATTGTTTAGATAAGAAAACTGGGCAAAAATGAATAATGTAAATTCACCTTTCCCTGCTGAATAATACTTGAGCCAACTATCCTCAACACTAACCGTTCTAGCGCGTGTCCTTCTAGTATCTTCAACACTAACCGTACCAACGCAGTGTCCCTCTACTATCCTCAACATTCAACAGTTTGTGCAGTGTCCTTCTAGTATTATCAACACTAACCGTTCTACAGTGAGCCATGTACACCGAGTGCTGTGCCTCAAACACATTGCACCTGCCAAACAGCGACACGGCGGACTTCGGCCCTTGACCTTGCATCCACCGAAACTCGCCTGATTGCCACAACCGTTTCTAACGGCTGAGGGTGTTTTGCAGTGACCCGGTAGCGAGTCTGTTTGATCTCGGTTCGTCGTTTGTGTGAGGCTTTGTCTAGCCCAGGGAGGCTGAATGCACAGGCTCCGTCTGCAATCCGTAATCCAATTAGGAGAGAGGAAAAGAGAGAAGGAGGCCATAACCCTCAGTAGCGTACATACAAAGCAGAGTGTATAGGGCATCTGTTGCGTGCGAAATAGAGGCCTGACACAGGACGGCCCATGCGAGTCTGGTTTACGAGGTGCTATGCGCCGCACATCAGAATAAAATCTGTGCAAATGTGATGTAGACCTCTAGAATGAATCATAGAAGCTCAGCGAGCAATGAAGCCCTATTGTTGAGTGCTTCTTATAGTATAGTACATCTTCGTGACAAAATGGCCACTCCGTTTAGCACTAGTTCTTGCTCGACTGCATTCAACATCTCTTGACTACGAGACACACAATGGCACGCTTGAGACCACTGCACTGGTATTCGAATAATTGTAACGGTAGGTCGAGCTCGTTAATTTAAATTGTAGTGGCTGTTTCCACCAGTCTTTGCTTTTGGTTCAGCGTACAAATGATTTACGAATATTTTGGTTTCCTTCTTACACTGTTGTGACAAATGCCGCCGCTGTAGATACCGTTTTTTTATGTGTATTGTAACAACAGCAATAAAAGTTATAAGAGGAATAAAATTGTGCCCACAATTTATTAGAAAAAAATATATGTGTGAAGGGGCAATAACGAGAATTATTCATCTCTCATAGAATGGCATCCGATTAACGTGAAATATTTACGCATGAGTATCAAGTCTAGTTTGTAAACGTCATTCGTTCGGTAGAGTAGTCGAATGCCGAATCCAGACTATTCATATCGACCAGTATACAGCAGAAAGTTTGCACGGACAGTTGGGGCAATCGAATTATTCAAAACATCAAGTTCAGTGACTATTTGTGATCAAAAATAAGTATCTCTGGTTCCTGTTTATTACATAAAGAACACGACGCTTATAAGACTTTCTGTTGAACTTTTACTTCTCCTTGATGCGTAGTTGGCAAATAACTTAGATTTCTACTAGATATGCATTTATATTTTTTTTTAATGGATGAAATCTTGTACACATATCAAGAACCACATGTCCCTCCTCCTTCCCCCATTGCTGCTCATCTGTGAGTATAACATATAATTCAAAGTAACAGACAATGAACAATTAAGATTTTAATCTTCAATCATAAACAATTGCATTTTTGCTGCTGTAGTACATAAGTAACATTTAATTCCCAAAGGTTCTCTACTTTATCCTCAACTCTCAACATTGGTAAATATCTCCCATTGTACTGGTCCCCCTTGAATGTCTGTTGTCAAATGCGGCACAACTGGACACCGACATCATCGAGGTGAATTTTAATTCCGTTCATTGTTTGTAATGCACCTCACCGCCTCATTGGCTCTGGTGACGGTAATTGTTCTGTTGTGAAGCCAATTGCTATTGGATCAGCTGTGATCAGTCTCGGTGACGGTCAATGCTCTGTTGTGAAGCCAATTGCTATTGGATCAGCTGTGATCAGTCTCGGTGACAGTCATTGCTCTGTTGTGAAGACAATTGCTATTGGATCAGCTGTGATCAGTCTCGGTGACGGTCATTGCTCTGTTGTGAAGCCAATTGCTATTGGATCAGCTGTGATCAGTCTCGGTGACGGTCATTGTTCTGTTGTGAAGCCTATTGCTATTGGATCAGCTGTGATCCCTTTCGACGAGCGACGGGGACTAAGGAGGCTCCAAGGGCTCTTGGCGATGATATTTATATCAGAAGTTAATTAGATCGCAACTAGAGGGATATGTCGATTTGAAAAGATTTCAATTACGGTGCTTTTCAAACTCTTTAGTACCCGACGTATCATATTAAAGGTTATCTTCAGGGTTTGAAATCCTTAATTTTTTTAGCGTTTTGTATTTTTTATTGGACTTATTTGCGAAAAGGCAGCATATCTTTCATGATTTTTCTTATGTTCTTTACGAGTCAGTATCCTAAGTGTTCCACGCGTAGTGGTTTGATAGTAGCACTAGCCACGGTTTCGAGGTTCTCCGGGAATTCAACGTTTACGACTGTTGCGAGGTCAACTGCAGGAGTCCTCGGGAACCTGAGGATTCGAGTTTATCCACGGGTGTAAGGTTAGGTACGGAGGCCAGGTTAACTATAGAGCGCTTCCTTACCGCTGGGCGGCAATTAATCTTATTTGAGGAACGAGGCAACTTCAATTTTTATTAAATAAGTGAAAGGGCATTTGAAATTTAACATTTTCATGAAGTTTATACAATATTCACCCTTACCGGGTTTTCGGCTAGCAAAATAATTCAAAGACTGTCTGTTTATTTAATGAATGATTTTGTTTGTATCTCTAATGAGAACCATGTGTTTGGACAAAAAAAATCACAACCCGAACCCGCTCAATATGGGTACCCGCTCTATGACTGCGGTGTTAGCTTTACTAGGTCGACGTTGAGGTTATTTACAGGCTGGAGGTTAGCTTGGTTCGATGGAAGCTGAGGGTGTGCGGAATGTTTGTTTTTTGTCGCAGTTTGGCTCAGAATTAATTCTGTATATTGGAAATAAGTATGTATTTATTAAAAAAAATGTAACCAAACATAACTCGTAATTAAGTAGTAGTTCCCAATTACCAAGTGGATGTGTGAGTGCAACCAAAACCTCATGAACAATTTAATTTGTTTATTTATAATCCATATTAGTGTACATTTTCTGAATCATTTTCGACGATTTTTTGATGTGGAGGAGTATTTTGCAAGAAAAGCGCCTGCATTCAATCTGAACCATGTAATTTATTAGATGATGAGTAAAAAAATACGAAGCGTCGAAACAGATACTTCAATCCACTGATTACAAAATTTGATGATAGTCTGGAAACTTATTTACATGTGCTCAGGAGGCCCTTGAAAATATTACAAGGTGCCATAGGTGGTCGTCGGTAATATATGCCCATGTCTTTGTATGAATTTTCCTACGCTTATGAGTGATTGCAATTATTTTTTAAACAGCATTGTGTCCCCAAATCCATATGGTAATTCAAAGTCAGTCAACGTGATATATATCACTCGAGTCGGATTTTTTTATGAGATAAAACTAAAAGCTGTCACTGCAGCAAATAGTTATTCATAAAAATTGTGAGCGTCAAAATAATTGCTTGTCATGAGCAGAATCTAAACAACATAATATTTTTATTAACTATATTTTGGAAAAAACAAGAGACAATTGTCTGTTAAGAAGGTTACATCCGAGAGAGTTGGATTTGATTTGGGCCTCATTTCCACCAGAGCCTCAACGTGAGTCATAATAGGCTCCCCCGTAGGGCGCGACCGTCGTTGATTTAGGTAAGTCCGCACAACCTCGCGTGCGAAAATATTAGCTTTGTCAAGATGAAGTCAGTACATATTTTAATTGTGGCATATTCGCGTTCTAGCGCGTACGAGAGAGTATAGAGTTAATGCGTATCTTCGTAAAAGGAGTTGTTGTTTCTGTACGTAATGAGGTGGAGGGACCACCTTCATTTGCACAGGTGTTAGAGGTTTAGACAGCTTCGTATAGTCCGGTGTGTTTTCCGAAAGCGATAAGCTTTTTACGGTAGGTTGGGGAGAGAGTTGGAGTTAATCAACGTCTCATTCATTCCCAAGCCGACAGCAGCACCCTCTAACGTCTCAAATTTGTCCCAAATCTACCAACAATAGCATATGAAGGTGAATTCAAGGCGAGAAATACTCCCCCTCCACATGCTGCTATCGGGTAATCTTAACCACCCCTGCAACACGAAGCACGCGAGATATCCCATGCATAAGTCGCAGTGTTTGCTATTACGTGTATATCATCGTTGTTGCCGATGTCGTCGTCTGAAGTATAATTCCACGTAGCAGGCGTTGAACAATTCCTAGTGAAACAACTGCGTCTATTGCTCTCCTCAACATGGCTTGACTCTGTTATGAGGCGACGACGGGGGGGGGGTGGCGATTCGAGTCCCTCTGGTTGATTACTAATTGCTGCTCCCAGAAGTCACCCAAAACGTAATTGATTGCAACCAGAGAGGCTGTATCCAGGAACTTGCATGCTATGATAATAAGAGACCTACCCAACACAGCAAATACTAAGGGAGAGGAAACTCGTGGGTTATGCCTACATTGTCTTTGTTCAAAACTTTTTTCTTGCTCCATTTGTAAGTTTATTAAATGTTTTCTATGATTGACAGTTCACTTGGGGCTGAAGAGGATTCAGCTTTTCGAAAGTTTATCAAGCATTTCTGACCGTTTCTCATACGCACTTTTTCTTCTTTCTTTCCAGCTCATGGTCTTTTTACATGCAATCCTGCCCAACATCTTTTCCTACTGCTACATCTATTCTAGTCGATGTGCCTGCAATGCACGTTTCTCCCAACCCAATAATCTAAACAGTTGCTCAAGATAAGTTTTCGTTCAGTCGCCACATTTAGCGCGATAACTTGCCGATATTAGCTTTACTGCATTTTTGCGCAATTATCTGATAGTATCCCCAGCATTTATTCCTCCCAACCAGCCTTCTTCTTGTCCAGCAGACCAGCCTTATTGCTGGTCTTCACATTATGTGGTGCTTTTGTTTGTGATGGATATCCGACACAGCGACTCCTAATTTTTAAAATCTGGCTTCTACCTTTAGGACAAAGCAGCAGGTCAATCTGTAATGGAACAAGTTGGGATAATGTTGCAGGTGGGGCTGCGTGCCTCTAAGCGATTGAGGTAAGACTGAACCCAGACTGCTGCAAACAAAGCATCACCGGGTGGGGGGAGTGGGGTCCACCAAAACTTTAAGGAGCAGGAATAGGAGGAACTGATGTGTCCAAACAAAGCGTATCTGGCCACGTGGATGGGAGAAGCCTAAAAAAATTAGGGATAATTTGGGTTTCAAATATAGAGCAGTCAACTTGGGTGAGCGGTGAGTAGAGCCTATCAAGAGCGGCCAAAGGAGCAATGCAACGAAGGGACTACATAGGCCAAACAAAGTGCAACCGGCCAGGTAATGGGGGCGAAGAAGGGGAAAGAGATACGACTAAAGTGCGCAAGAAGCACATAAAATAAGGACGACAGTGGTCAAGCAAAGGGCCTCCAGCGCAGGCTTGGAGATATATTTTCTCACAAAAAAAAAAAAAAAGAAGCTCGAGAATGAGGCCATAGTGGCTAAGTAATGGGGTTTGGGTCATAAATATTGGAGGGAAAGGGCATGAAAAAAATCTCTGAGTATTAAACGACGACGCAAGCACACCTGCTAACAAATGGAAACATAAACATTGAGTTCTGAGAAGAAGAGCGCCACCCTTGATAGAGTTCTGCTCGGCCTAATACGTGAAAGTAGTTCCGTAAAGCCGAGGCAGCTCTTTTGGCAAGGAGGAAATCCAATAACTAGGCACAGGTGACCTATACACTTTGTATGAGGTTAGTTGGAAGTCAGCGTTGGTGTCATCGCATTAACGTGACAGCGATCTGCGTCAGCTCTCAAAGAATGAAGAAAAAACATTTGTTCAGGAGTGGTTTGATTGAGTTTGTGCTCTGCAAATACTTTTTGAGATCATTTATATGATGGAGTGAAGGCTAAGTTGGGGTAGATGGTGCTATATCTACTAGCTATTGGAGAAGTTGGGGTAGATGGTGCTATATCTACTAGCTATTGGAGAAGTTGGGGTAGATGGTGCTATATCTACTAGCTATTAAAGAAGTTGGGGTAGATGGTGCTATATCTACTAGCTATTGGAGAAGTTGGGGTAGATGGTGCTATATCTACTAGCTATTGGAGAAATCACAGTTACGCTCTCAGGCGCACTGAGCTCCCATTCCTTAAAAGACGCAACTAAGATAAGGCAGTAAGTTAGCTACTCCCGAGGTATAGACGAATACCGAGCCTGGTAATACATTTACTATCACAAGGTTATTATGTATGTAGGTATAGCACAGTTTTTATTATTGAATATGTTTGACCTGATAACAATTCAGTATTTGACCAAAAAAACGTTACTCCTCATTTATTACATTCTATTGTTCGTCGTTGGCTTCGTAAGGGACTCCGTGAGAACACGCAACAGCTGGCGAAAGAAGTTCAAGCTTTGTTGAAGGTAGTTCGTGTTAACAAGAACTTGATAGTTCATAAAAGGTAAATGTTTATTTCTTCACTGGAACACTACCATGCATACAAAAGACTTTCATTTGCAGATCGTTTTGCTCGGATTTTATCTAAAAATATTCATATTACCGCTGTCGTCGGTCAGAGGCCCAATGGAAAGATGTGTGGCAGCAGAATGGCGTACGGGATACGACTTTGAAATATTTTTCCTTCATTTTATCCTGATCGTAGGCGTTTCGACAGTGAATGGTTGAGAAATGGTAGTGTGATGCACCACACGATAATGAAACTGTTAATGGTAAAAATAATAATTGCAATTCCTGCGTTATCTAGTTGACAAAATTGTTAATGAATTGTGAACTACTCGAAGAACAACAACGGAAGGTCGCAGATGGTGAGACTGTAATTAATTGAAAAGGTAAGTAATACATCGTCAATTGTTACTGGCTAGGAAAATCTTGACATCCCTCCTATATCCTGATGACGGCGTTGTCGTTGGTCACTGTGTTACATGCATGAAGATTGTTAGCTGTGTGACGTTCTACACAGCTCGCTGATAAGTAGTATTAGAAACGGTATTGTGATTCTCCATCCAGAATATTTGTGATTTGAGGCCATGCCACGTTCTCTGTAAGACTCCACTACTTTCTAAACGATATTGAGGACCGGAATTGATATCGCATGTTCTTTTCTTATGATTTCTCTTGAAATTAATTGTTCGTGCGAGATGCGAGTAAAATACTTTTTGAAGTAAACAAAATAGTCTGTTGGTTAGGATGACTGTTAGGCTAGGTTGCCTAGGTATTAGTGTATATGTCAGTGTATGACAACCTTTTTTCGCATTCATTTATATTGATATATGTTGTCGTACATAGATATATATTTTGCTAATCATGTACCTTAGGCGTGATTTATATCCTAGGTCTTGTTGACTGCGGACCTTACATCACAGATCTGTAGTTAAATGTGAGAGTGGATATATTCAATATTAGTTTTATAAAACGAAAATGGTAGGACAAATCAAGTTAAGTAATCATATACTAATACCCTGTATTCGGTAATGAACAATGTAATATGACATCAAACTGATCATATCATAAAGCGAACAACAACTCCAACAATACAACAAAAAGCTTATTGTGACGATAAAAGTGTTGAATACATATTGAAAAAAAAAGCGTGTAAATTCATTGTTAACGCTTTAACATCCATAACGATCAGTGACGTATGCGGCAAGCTTTCAAAACTGTTCTGAATTCTACAGTCTACTATCAAGCGAACACCTAACATTACTTGAAACTAGTCGATATTACTGGACTTGTAACAAGCTAAGTGATTTTTTATATATATATATGTAGGTACACAATCTGATAATGATTGGTAAAACTGTAGAGTCAAGTGGATAGATTTGATATGAATAAAGCTTGAATCGATGAAGAAAAAAAACAACAAAAGTATGAAAACGGAAAAGAATAGACTAAGATACGTTAGGATGGGTTAGGTTTACCTTCAGTGAAAAAATTCACAGTGGATATAGTGAACGCTCGAATAAGTCAGATATTCAGAATTGGAGCGAAATCTCACAACAAAGCCTGAATTAATCGATAATTTTGACTACAAACTGTAAACGGTTAACATACATTTTTAAAAGATACACTTGAGGTTATAAGCAGACCTAACTGAGGCCTACACTACTCTAATGGAGTATTTCAACACAAACACTACACAAATTCGGTAGACTAGTTCTCCAAGACAACTTGAATCAGGACCCAAATCCAATGTCGAGAGGTGAAAAACGTACCAATATCTTGTACCACTACATCCAGCTAAGCGAATATTTTCACAACAGTATATGAAAATTAGGCGAATTTATACCTGATATAGGTATAATCTTATGATAACAGTTCAAAATCATACAATAACAACTATAAAATCGCTAAAAAGATTCCCTACTCTACCCTAACCGACATTGATTAACTGTTATATACGGTGTTTCCTACCACACCTCAGAGGATATAATCTACACCAATATCCCACGTTATCTGGTTCATGAAAAAATCGTATACTAACATAACAGTCAAACCCAAAAAAGCTGACATTTAAAACAAACACCGAGTTCGTGCATAACAAAGTACTGTTCAAATCTATGACAAATTCCAAACCAACTAAGATACTATGTCTCTAGTGCGACAAAATCAGAGCCCACTGGGTCATAACAACAAATTTTACAATGCTTTTCTAGGTCACTTCTCAGCAAACTACAAATGATATGCAACAAATTTAGAGATAATATCTAGTCATGATACAATACCTCAGACATACCATGCATCTGTTAAGTCCATCATCTCTGAACAACGTCGAGCAAAGTCCCATCCTGGACATAACCAAGAATCTATACACAGGTACAGTTGTCAAGAATGGGCCTGACATTAGTCACAAAAAGTTTGGTCATAAAATCTGGGCTTCTTTTCACTGACGACCTAAGTATATCAATACAAAGACCATCAGCTTGTCGCATAACCTCTCTAACAAACTCATGGAATTTAAGACCAACATCCACAAAACTTACAAACTAACGTTGAACATGGATGAACTCTAAATTACTTCCTAAGAGTTTAAACCGCCTCTACACCAGGACCCATCCATCCAGTAAATCGTTTACTTAAACGGTAATCTACACACTTGCTAGGGTTCAATGACGAAATAGCACAGAGATGCAGTACGGATTTACACCTCATAAACATACATTCCTATGATTATCGTGAAAAAAATCATACAACAATAATAAAATGACAACGTAATTCTCTACTCTGCTCTAATTAACAATAAAAATTGTAATACACTAGGGTATCCATCATAGTAAATCGGTCTACTTATATAAATGAATATAAACGCGACTAGCTTTTGCCTAGGAAACTCTAACTCTTCCTAAACATTTAAGAATGGTCCTACAATAAACATACAATAAGCTAACAACAAGACCAAGTTTGTAACAAATGGAATCTTCTAAATCTATAATATCCATGTCAAACATTGTACCAGGATATAAAAAGATATATAAAACACTAATAAATATACCACATATAACTAAATTAGACCTAAAATACTGCACTACATTGCAGGTACAAACGTTATAAATCCTTATATTCAGATATCGTATAAAATAACCAACAGATTACATTGAAGATGAAAACTCTACAGAGAACATACAAAACTGAAAGACATACTTGAACTCTCGAGTTATAATAAAGCAAGAAGATCAATTCTCTACTATACCGAAAACATATATTAAAAACCATGATGTACGAGAAAAAAATTAGCATGCAACCAGCCAAACAACTAACGTGAATAAGTTGTCAAGACATGCGAGTAACATACGCTGAAATCTATAGTAAATGATTTGGAATACTTTTACTTCTATAGTATGTACAAATTTGATGAAATTATTCTCCAACTCAGTCCATAACAGGGTTAAATTAAATCTTCCTTAGTTAAAGTAACCACAGCTTAATCGTATCAGAATGACATA
>SDVV010028447.1:0-11957 GCA_016164225.1 Gammarus roeselii | reverse complement strand
GATAATAGCAACAGTAACGATACCAACAATACTAACGATAATAGCAACAGTAACGATACCAACAATACTAACGATAATAGCAACAGTAACGATACCAACAATACTAACGATAATAGCAACAGTAACGATACCAACAATACTAACGATAATAGCAACAGCAACGACAGCAACAATACTAACGATAATAGCAACAGTAACGATACCAACAATACTAACGATAATAGCAACAGTAACGATACCAACAATACTAACGATAATAGCAACAGTAACGCTACCAACAATATCGATGGTAACGATACAAACTATAAATATCGATAGCAATACTAACAATAATAATAAAAGTATTATTAATAATAGTAAAAAATAGGACGTCAAAATGTTCCCTGTATGAATCCACTCATGGTATCTCTGCTGCACTAACAAAAGCCTTACTTCAGTCGGCAGTAACGTCTTATTATCATAGCGTTTGTGAAGTGCGACGTCAACGACAGTGGCTGGTAGGTTGGCGTTGCGCCAACTACAGCGGCTGGTACGTTGGCGTTGCGCCAACTACAGCGGCTGGTACGTTGGCGCTGCGCCAACTACCACGACTGGTAGGTTCTCGTTGCGCCAACTACCGCGACTGGTAGGTTGGCGTTGCGCCAACTACAGCGGCTGGTAGGTTGGCGTTGCGCCAACTACAGCGGCTGGTTAGTTGACGTTGCATCAACTACCACGACTAGTAGGTTGGCGTTGCGCCAACTACCGCGACTAGTAGGTTGGCGTTGCGCCTGCTACAGCGGCCGGTAGGTTGGCGTTGCGCTAACTACGGCGACTGGTAGGTAGGCGGTACGCCAACTACAGCGGCTGGTAGGTTGGCGTTGCGCCAACTGACGTGAATGGTAGGTTGGCGTTGTGCCAATTACAGCGGCTGGTAGGTTGGCGTTGCGCCAACTACAGCGGCTGGTGGGTTGGCATTGCACCAACTACCGCGACTGGTAGGTTGGCGTGGCGCCAATTACAGCGGCTGGTAGGTTGGCGCTGTGCCAACTACAGCAGCTGGGAGTTTTTTTTTCAAAATCCACGATCTTGCGTCAGGAAAAGATGTTGCGCTCTGGTCGTAGCGAAACATGTCACACAAGTTTTCCCCATAATGTCGGGTACAAATTGTATGGTCACTGTCGAAAGAGGCTGATAGGATTTGCCCTAAAGAATCCTTTCAAGCACTCACACGTTTCAATGAGCTGGCCCATCAGCCTCCGTTGCTCGAGAGAAGCGAGGCCAAGCTCTTTGTGCCTATCCTCGTACATGATGCCCCGCATTCAGGTCGTTCACGTGGACGAGTAAGAGGCCAGCCCCCCCCCCCAGCACGCAGCTCTGAGGCACCACAGAGATGACGGTAGCAGACTCGGCCATCGCCACGTCGATGATGTTTATTCATACTAACTCTCTAAAAGTCGGCACGAGTTCTTGGTTTTCGGTACGAGTACGTAGTAGTTGGTACTAGTCCGTACTGTCGGTACAAGTCTATAGTGTCGGTACTAGTCTTTAGTGTCGGTACTAGTCCATAGTGTTGGTACTAGTCTATAGTGTTGGTACTAGTCTATAGTGTCGGTACTAGTCCATAGTGTCGGTACTAGTCCATAGTGTTGGTACTAGTCTATAGTGTAGGTACTAGTCTATAGTGTCGGTACTAGTCTATAGTGTCGGTACAAGTCTATAGTGTCGGTACAAGTCTATGATGTCGGTACTAGTCTATAGTGTTGGTACTAGTCTTTAGTGTCGGTACTAGTCTTTAGTGTCGGTACTAGTCTATAGTGTCGGTACTAGTCTATAGTGTCGGTACCTGTCTATAGTGTCGGTACCTGTCTATAGTGTCGGTACTTGTCTATAGTGTCGGTACTAGTCTATAGTGTCGGTACAAGTCTATAGTGTCGGTACTAGTCTATATTGTCGGTACTAGTCTATAGTGTCGGTACTAGTATATAGTGTCGGTACTATAGTCTATAGTGTTCGTACTATAGTCTATAGTGTCGGTACTAGTCTATAGTGTCGGTACTAGTCTATATTGTCGGTACTAGTCTATATTATTGGTACTAGTCTATAGTGTCGGTATAAGTCAATGATGTCGGTACCAGTAAGCATTGTCTATAGTAATCCGCATTGTCGATAATAATCAGTAGTAGTCGGTACTAGTCACTAATGCTTGGTACTAGTCAGAAGTAGTCGGTACTAGTCAGCAGTAGTCGGCACTAGTCAGTAGTAGTCGGCACTAGTCAGTAGTAGTCGGTACTAGTCAGTAGTAGTCGGTACTAGTCAGTAGTAGTCGGTACTAGTCAGTAGTAATCGGTACTAGTCAGTAGTAATCGGTACTAGTCAGTAGTAATCGGTACTAGTCAGTAGTAGTCGGTACTAGTCAGTAGTAGTCGGTACTAGTCAGTAGTAGAGGGTACTAGTCAGTAGAAGTAGCTACCAGCCAGTAGGAGTGGGTACTAGTCAGTAGTAGTCCGTACTAGTTATTAGCAGACGGTACTAGTTGGTACTAGTCCGTACTGTCGGTACAAGTCTATAGTGTCGGTACTAGTCTTTAGTTTCGGTACTAGTCCATAGTGTTGGTACTAGTCTATAGTGTTGGTACAAGTCTATAGTGTCGGTACTAGTCCGTAGTGTTGGTACTAGTCTATAGTGTCGGTACAAGTCTATGATGTCGGTACTAGTATATGATGTCGGTACTAGTCTATAGTGTCGGTACAAGTCTATGATGGCGGTACTAGTCTATAGTGTTGGTACTAGTCTATAGTGTCGGTACTAGTCTAAAGTGTCGGTACTAGTCTATAGTGTCGGTACTAGTCTATAGTGTCGGTGCCTGTCTATAGTGTCGGTACTAGTCTATAGTGTCGGTACTAGTCCATAGTGCTGGTACTAGTCAATAGTGTCGGTACAAGTCTATAGTGTCGGTACAAGTCTATAGTGTCGGTACAAGTCTATGATGTCGGTACTAGTCTATGATGTCGGTACTAGTCTATAGTGTCGGTACAAGTCTATAGTGTCGGTACAAGTCTATGATGTCGGTACTAGTCTATAGTGTTGGTACTAGTCTATAGTGTCGGTACTAGTCTATAGTGTCGGTACTAGTCTATAGTGTCGGTACTAGTCTATAGTGTCGATACCTGTCTGTAGTGTCGGTATTCGTCTTTAGTTTCGGTACTAGTCTATAGTGTCGGTACTAGTCTTTAGTGTCGGTACTAGTCTATAGTGTCGGTACTATAGTCTATAGTGTTCGTACTATAGTCTATAGTGTCGGTGCTAGTCTATAGTGTCGGTGCTAGTCTATAGTGTCGGTACTAGTCTATAGTGTCGGTACTAGTCTATAGTGTCGGTACTAGTCTATAGTGTCGGTACTAGTCTATAGTATTGGTACTTGTCTATAGTGTCGGTACTTGTCTATAGTGTCGGTATAAGTCTATGATGTCGGTACCAGTAAGCATTGTCTATAGTAATCCGCATTGTCGATAATAATCAGAAGTAGTCGGTACTAGTCACTAATGTTTGGTACTAGTCAGAAGTAGTCGGTACTAGCCAGCAGTAGTCGGTACTAGTCAGTAGTAGTCGGTACTAGTCAGTAGTAGTCGGTATTAGTCAGTAGTAGTCGGTACTAGTCAGTAGTACTCGGTACTAGTCAGTAGTAATCGGTACTAGTCAGTAGTAATCGGTACTAGCCAGTAGTAATCGGTACTAGTCAGTAGTAGTCGGTACTAGTCAGTAGAAGTCGGTACTAGTCAGTAGTAGAGGGTACTAGTCAGTAGAAGTGGCTACCAGTCATTAGGAATGGGTACTAGTCAGTAGTAGTCCGTACTAGTTATTAGCAGACGGTACTAGTCGGTACTAGTCGGTACTAGTCGGTACTAGTCGGTAGTAGTCGGTACTAGTCGGTACTAGTCAGTACTAATCGGTACTAGTGAAAGAGCTAAGAAATACTATGCCCAAAAGTTAGGGGGGGTCCAGCGTGCTTTAAACGGTCCAGTTTTGGCCGCAGAAAACCCTACCGAGAGGGCCCCGTGCCCGCAGCAGATTCCCAGACGGGAGCGATGACCGTCGATCAGTCGCTCCAAGAGGAAGAAGCTGCGGGCACGGTAGATGCGTTACAGGGCTCACAAGAAGGCAATTCTAGGGATGGTCAAGATCCTGGTACACAGCCGCCAGGTCAAGACCCCCCAATGATGAAGATGTCGAAGACCGAGACATGCACCGTCTAAAGGTCTTCTTCTGTAACGCGCAGTCATATGCCCCTAAGTTCGACGAACTGAGGGGACTGGTGACCCTGTACTCGTTTGATGTCATTGGCATAAACGAAACATAGCTCGGTCTTCAGAGTAGAAACCTGGCAGCAGAGATAATGCTACCAGGCTACAAAATGTTCAGCGTGGACAACCCCACCCCTAGTAAACGAGGAGCAGGGTCCGTGCTGTACATAAAGGAGGTACTGCATCCATTTCTTAGAGCAACGCTCGCCACAATTTCTTGCGAAATACTCAACTTAGAAATCAAAGTGGCCATGCGACATTGAAGCTGTCATTGGTGTACTGCAACAGTCACACCCTTGCGGAACATGATGCCCAGCTCTATAAGAAGCTGGAAGAAATAGTCTCAAATAATCACGAGATTATCATCTTTGGTGACTTCAATCTCCCTCATATTGTGAGCTTAACTTCACAGGCCCCAGGCAATAAACTAACGGAGTTCATCGTCGATGACGGCATGACCCAGTATGTTCGTGAACCAATCAGGGGGAACAACATACTGGACCTAGTCATGTCAAATCAGGAGCGCTTGATTGGCAACAGACTAGGAGGTACTGACCACAACGAGGTGGAATTCAACACCAAAGTGCCCCGTCCAGCCCCCCAAGGAGCTATACATCGTCCATATTTTGCGCGAGCAGACTTCCAGGGGATGAGAGAACATCTTAGTGCGCTTAATTTAATCGAACTACTCAGAGAAGGTACGTTGGACACTTGCTGCCGAATCCTCAATGAGAGAGTTCGCGAGGCCAGCGACCGATGTATACCCTTGAGGACAATTGATCCCGCTCAAAGAATCAGGTCCCCTTGGTGGAACGTCGAAGTTGCAAGAACCTTGAATCGTCGCGATCAACTAAATGCGCAATGAATGAGGAACAACACCGCAGAGGCGGCAGAACTGCATTGCCTGGCGTGTAGAACAGCCACTAGACTTGTCCGATCCTCTAAACGCACGAAACAGTAAAACATTGCGGATAACGCCAAAGAGAACCCAAAGGATTTCTATCGCTGCGTCAATGAGCGTAGAGTTACTAGGGACTCAGTTGACCCGCTAATAGATGAAGATGTTGTCCTGAAAACGTCCCCTGAGGGCATGACCAGTGTCCTGAATTGCTGCTTCTATTCAGTGTTCACAGTTGAAGGCCCGGCTGTGAAAGAGATACTGTTTACGCTGGGGAAGTCAGCCTCAACGACATTACGTTCACAAGAGAGGAAGTTGTCAAACAACTTGAGGGACTAGACATTTACAAATCGATCGGTCCCGATGATCACCACCCAAGATTTCTCAAGGAACCTCTAGAAAAATTAGTGGATTCCCTAACCCAAATCTTCCATTTAACGATGACGAGTGGCGAGGTCCCCGAAGACTGGAGAGTTGCCAATGCCACGGCAATCTTCAAGAAAGGTGACCGACAATCGCCCAGCAACTATCGACCTATCAGCTTGACGTCGATCGTGTGCAAAACCATCGAGCGATTGATACGAAATCATCTCGTCGATCATTTTGAAAACAACGAACTTATTCATGACACTCAACACGGCTTCCGCCGTAAGAGAAGTTGTGTGACAAATCTGCTCGACTTATTCAATGAGGTAATCAACGTGTACGACCACCGCAAAGCAGTGGATGTCATCTATCTAGACTTCCAAAAAGCCTTCGACAAGGTGCCGCACAGGAGACTGTTACACAAAGTCTCTGAGCTCGGCATAGGTGGCAACGTAATTCACTGGCTGCGCGTCTGGCCAACAGGACGACAGCAAAGAGTCAGCATCGGCCAGGCTTTATCCGAGTGGGCCCTTGTTACCTCTGGGGTCGTCCAGGGCAGTGTCCTGGGTGCTATCATCTTTCTCATCTATGTAAGCGACATGGATGCGGGGCTTCTGTCCAAGGTATCAAAATTTGCCGACGACACGAAGCTCTGCAATGCAGCATGGAGGGATAAGACAGAGCTTAGATTCAACAAGATCTCTCAAATTCGTCCAATGGGCGGAAGCGTGACAGATGTCCTTCAATGTCGCAAAATGTACAGATATGCACCAGGAGAGTCGCAATGCCAATTTCAACCACACGATGGCAGGAAGCGATCTTGCAACTGTTGACCAACAGAGAGGATTGGGCGTTCAAATCTAGAAAGATTTAAAATGGTGCGCGAAGGTCGAAGAAAGTGTATGTAGCTAATCGTCACCTTTGCTACATCTCCGGTAACTTCCTCTGCAAAACGAAGTACATTGTATTGCCGTTGTACACGTCCCTCGTCCGTCCCCACCTCGAGCATGCAGTCCCATTCTGGTCTCCACACATGAGGGGGGACATAGCTAGACTGGAACGAATCCAGCATCGCGCTAGTAAGCTTATACCGCAGCTACGCCACCAAGGCTCCAAGGATAGGCTTGAAGAGCTTACCCCCATCACCCTCGAGCAACGAAGGCTGAGGAACCAGCTCATTGAAACCTTCAAATACCAAAGGGATTCAACAACGTGAGCCCTGTCGGCCTCTTCGACAAAGACCACAACATTCGTACCCGAAACAACTGGGCGAAACTTGTGGAAAAACGTTCCGCTACGACTAAAGCGCAACACTTTTTCCCGATCGCAATCTCACGGGTTCGGATCGACTTACCAGCTGCGGTAGTTCGCTCCGAATCCGTGAATGCATTCAAAAACGCACTCGACAAGCACTTGACTCCGTGACTCGGTTAGCCAATGACATCTAACGAGTACAGGGTCGCCATGCAGTCTCCTCAGTTCGTCGAATATTTTATTGTCGATGGCATTTTGACGGCAGCTTACAGAAGAAGACCATTAGACGGTGCGTGTCTTGGTCTTTGACATCTTCATCAACAGGGTGGTCTCAACCTGGCGGTTGTGGACCAGGATCTTGACCATCCCTAGAATTGCCTTCTTGTGAGCCCTGTAACGCATCTACCGTGCCTGCAGCTTCTTCCTCTCGGAGCGACTGATCGACGGTCATCGCTCCCGTCCGGGAATCTGCTGCGGGCACGGGGCCCTCTATGTAGGTAGGGTTGCCTGCGACCAAAACTAGACCGTTTAAAGCACGCTGTACCCCTAACTTCTGGCATAGTATTTGTTAGCGCTTAGATGGAGCAGTCTGCCAAGTCGGTCATTTCCTCCATCATTCAGGTGTAGGCCGTCTCCTAGGAACAGATTGAGCCTCTCCCGAAAGTCATCGAACAAGTTGATGAAGGATACTCCTTCGGACTTGCAAATGGTCTCGAGGGCTCGATTTGTATAAGTTAACTTACTAAACAGCTCGTCATCATCATTCATTCGCGGTAAGATGGAGGTGATGGCCACTCGATCCGTTTTTGCCTTGAGATTAGAAATCAGCTGCCTATACTTGGCTAGCAGATCTTCCGACCTTGTTCTTTTAACATCATTGGTGCCTACATGACAGATGATGAGTGTCTCCCAGCTGGAAACTACAACCTCTGCAAGGATACCTCTGATCTTTTCAATCGTGACACCGCCTCTTCGCCTTACACCTATGCCTTACACCTATACTCGCCTCTTCGCCTTACACCTATGAGTAAATTCAACTGCCTGGTGTCGGACGAGAGTCACCTAGGAAAAGTATCTCAATTTCACCGTCCAGGTCCGTGAACCTCTCAAAAGTGTTCCGCGTTGGTATCACAAACGCGGGCCGGTTAACGAAGGTGAACTGGTTCTGGACCTGCTGAAATCCATCCAAATCTACGCCGCCCCATCGAGGTTGGGTGCGGTTTCGGTCTGTGAATGTCTAGTCAGTACTAGTCAGTACTAATCAGTACTAGTCAGTACTCAGCACTAATCAATACCAGTCAGTACTAGTCAATTCTAGTCAATTCTAGTCAATTCTAGTCAATGCTAGTCAGCACATGTCAGCGCTAGTCAGTGCTAGTCAGTACTAGTCAGTAGAAGTCAGTTGTAGCTGGTACTAGTCAGTAGTAGTCGGTACTAACCAGTACTAGTCAGTGGTAGACAGTACTAGTCAGAAATAGTCGGGACTCGTAGGTGGTAGTCATCACTTGTCTGACTGTCACTCAGAGACGGCATTCCTCAAAAATCATATATCAAGCCATTTCGTTTCATTGCCATTCTTCTTGTCCGGTTTACGAGCGCATTCACATCACACTTCTGGAGGCATCTCATCAGGGACTGGATGAGTTCAAATTTCTTCAGCTCAATTCTGTATTCCGGATAGAATAAATGACGATTACTAATATTCAGCCGATGCCTGATAATTTCAAGTGCTTTGGCATGGAAATTGCCCTACCCTTATGTATGTCATGGCACGGAAACTATTCTACCCAAAGGTATGTCTGAAAATAAGCGTGAATATCACGTATAAAGTAAATGCATTATGATAATAAAACCATTTCACAAATGTTTGTCGACAATGAAATATATATAAAAATTGAACTCTATGCCAATAAAGTAAACGCTTGTCTCACATACGGCACACTGTTTTGCATGACAGATCTTGGAATACGATTATTATATTAAATAGTTGACTCAATTCCCGCATTACGGCCCAGGCTTGACAGAGAACGTTACTCTCGACGCTTTTACTGAATCTATTGTTTTAGCTGATATTATTTCCCTATTTATTGCAGCTGTATAGCAATTTACTAATAAATGAACCCATCTTCGCGATCAATAAATAAGTTAGGGAATATCGTGCATGATATTTGTTTGTTGACACGGGCCACCATACGGACGACGGGTGGCCAAGTTGTATCAACACGACCGGTTACTTAAATAACTGACCCGTATTTTCGGTCCAGTGCATGGAAGATAAATCTACTGTGGACACAAAAGCTGCCCATCAGTGTTTCAGATGCCAGTCCAGGGAGCCTCGTTAACTTGTGATCTCGAATGTCGACCAATTGAGAAGAGCCTTTGTAAGTTGTTACCTAGCTCCAGATTACCTGTTCACACAGTTTCAACGTAGGCTACACCAAACTCCGTACATTTCAACAAGGAAGTTTGCACCTGTGTGACCTTGGTTTAGCAGTCATTCATTCCAACTCGTCTACCCACATCGAAACGGGGCAGAGTGAGAGGATTTTTTTATTACTATCTCAGTTACAAAAAGAATGCATATTTCAAATAATTTTACCACTCAGGAACTGCATTTTAAAATTTAGTTGAAGTTTGGAGCAGGACTGAGTTGAGCCTCCTCCCAAATCACGGTACCGTAAGGAGCAAGGGCGAGTTGAGCCTCCTCCCAAATCACTGTACCGTTAGGAGCAAAGGCGAGTTGAGCCTCACGTCAAATTACTGTACCGTTAGGAGCAAGGGCGAGTTGAGCCTCCTCCAAAATTATTGTACCGTTAAGAGCAAGGGCGAGTTGAACCTCCTCCCAAATCACTGCATCGTTAGGAGCAAGGGCGAGTTGAGCCTCCTTCCAAATCACTGTACCGTTAGGAGCAAGGGCGAGTTGAGCCTCCTGCTAAATTACTGTACCGTTAGAAGCAAGGGGAGTTGAGCCTCCTTCTAGATCAATGTACCGTTGGGTGCATGGGCAAGTTAAGCCTTCCTCTAAACTACTGTACAGTGTCAAGCAGGGCCGAGTTGGGCCTCCCGCAAAACAAGAGGACAGTTTGGAGCCAGGCAGAGTTGGCCGTCATTCCAAATTACGACTTTCTTTGGAGCAAGACTGAAATGAGCCTTCATCCAATTTATGGTCCAGCTAGGATCTCGATTGTCCGTCTCCAAATTACGATACAGTTTGGAGCAAGGACGAACAGATCCTCTCTCGAAATTACTGCACAAATTGGAGCAGGGCAGAGCTGGACCTGATTCCCAATTACCTCACGGTTTGGAGCAAGACCGAGCCGAGTCCTTCACCAATTTACTGCACCTTTAAAGCAATGCAGAAATGGGCCTCCCTCTCAATTAGAACCCTCTCTAATTCCTTACGGCGTCGTTTGCAAAGCGAGAAATTGCATTTGAGACCAAGTGCAATTTACACAGTCGAAGGAAATAGTCGAAGCCTAAAATAGCCAGCTGAAGTAATCTGGTGTCCCGAGCGCATCGGTTGCCGGTCTGATTAGAGACATCCGTGGAGGATAATTGAGATTGAGGAGAATTAAAACGCTGAGTAATTAAGGAACTTCGTAACAAGAGGTTTCCTCATGAATAAAATTAATGAAATTGATCAATTTAGAAATTAAATCTTATGACAAATTTGTATATTTCGTCAACAAATGCTAAAATTATTTGATTTTCTACCACAATAGGGAAGAAGTTTTTGTGCAAAAACTACATTCCGTGGATAACTCTCTTTCTCAGCACACGGCACTAGAAACAATACAACCGCACAGTGGAAGCAGTACCGAATAGCAGTAGTTTGATGACTCAATATTCCACCTCTCCTTATGACTGCCAAACCGTCCAAAAATGTTAATAAATATCTTCAGTAATACAACTTGAAAAAAAAACTTGAATTAACATTAGCTCTATATGTAGTGCGTTTGAAAACAAAAAGGTTGGAGAAATCTATTCACCGTTAATTAATTACATACGTCAAGAATATGAATAAATATGAGACAACTGGAAGACTACGTTAATTTTCGCTCATTCTTGCCTTACCTACTGATGTGACACAGATATTCGGTGTTTAAATATCGGGTAAAATTCTATATTAGTTTCCAGTGATGACTAAGTCAAATATTTTGATGCTTCCAACATCATCATTCCAATCCAGACACAAAATATACCCTTAAATCTTTTTACGATTTAAGAATTTAAAATTTATTTAGATGTAATCTATTGAGTAACCGTGAAGAAAACAGGAAAAACCAATAGGGAATCACAGTTCGCGTCTGTTGATTCAAACATGTTGTCACGGCTGCCATCAAGCCGCCATCAACCCACGGCTGCTATCACAGTTCGCGTCTGTTGATTCAGACATGTTGCCACGGCTGCCATCAAGCTGCCATCACATCACGGCTGCTATCACAGTTCGCGTCTCTTGATTCAGACATGTTGCCACGGCTGCCATCTAGCTGCCATCACATCACGGCTGCTATCACAGTTCGCGTCTGTTGATTCAGACATGTTGTCACGGCTGCCATCTAGCTGCCATCACATCACGGCTGCTATCACAGTTCGCGTCTGTTGATTCAGACATGTTGTCACGGCTGCCATCTAGCTGCCATCACATCACGGCTGCTATCACAGTTCGCGTCTGTTGATTCAGACATGTTGTCACGGCTGCCATCTAGCTGCCATCACATCACGGCTGCTATCACAGTTCGCGTCCATTGATTCAGACATGTTGTCACGGCTGCCATCTAGCTGCCATCACATCACGGCTGCTATCACAGTTCGCGTCTGTTGATTCAGACATGTTGTCACGGCTGCCATCTAGCTGCCATCACATCACGGCTGCTATCACAGTTCGCGTCCATTGATTCAGACATGTTGTCACGGCTGCCATCTAGCTGCCATCACATCACGGCTGCTATCACAGTTCGCGTCTGTTGATTCAGACATGTTGTCACGGCTGCCATCTAGCTGCCATCACATCACGGCTGCTATCACAGTTCGCGTCCATTGATTCAGACATGTTGTCACGGCTGCCATCTAGCTGCCATCACATCACGGCTGCTATCACAGTTCGCGTCTGTTGATTCAGACATGTTGTCACGGCTGCCATCTAGCTGCCATCA
>SDVV010028446.1:0-11957 GCA_016164225.1 Gammarus roeselii | reverse complement strand
CGGTTCCTCGGTGCATTCGGGACCTAGAGTGTAAGTTGAGGGGCTACCGGCCGGACCCTTTAGCACAAAAGGGCTAAGTTGTGTGAGTGTGAGCGTGCGAGGGTGTGAGGTGAGCCTTGCCGTCGGCCACCCCCCTTTCTGGGGGACGCGGCCTAGTGTCTGTATCTGTATCTTATAACTCGAACTTCTGTTATTTCAAATTATAGAGAAGTATTGTTTACCGTAAACCCATACGCGTTTGCATATTCCTCCCAAAGAAAATACCTTACGCCATTCTTCATCTAAGGGCTGTTTACAGTCAGATGCTGATATAACCTATATTGAGAGTCCAGTCTACAAATCTTTGATCAAACACTTTGCGGGAGAAGCACACCAACTTGAGGTCCGATTTTGCTAATGGTTCTAATGGGAAGTTTTAAGAGTGAGATTTACAAAAGAAAATTATATGAATCGAGTAATGTCCGACTCTCTTCTGCGGATATTCTGGTTGCGCGCCTTTTAATAAAAGGCACAATGTCCGATACTCAGAGAGCACATTAGAATTAACCATTTTATGCGGATAGTCCTCGCATATCAACTTCCTTCTTGAGTGCGCAGTATTTATCTCCAACGTCCTAACATCGTCGAACGCACCGCTATTGCGTATCTAAGGATTCTATTGTTAAAAGCCATTACTCTGGTCATGAGGCTGTGACGCAATGCGAAGCAGGGCTTTAATGTGATCTGATTTGTTTGAAGTCATTACTCTGGTCATGAGGCTGTGACGCAATGCGAAGCAGGGCGTTAATGTGATCTAATTTGTTTGAAGTCATTACTCTGGTCATGAGGCTGTGACGAAATGCGAAGCAGGGCTTTAATGTGATCTGATTTGTTAGAAGTCATTACTCTGGTCATGAGGCTGTGACGAAATGCGAAGCAGGGCTTTAATGTGATCTGATTCGTCTCCATGACGGCTGCTTTGAGGGCACGGCCGTGATACAAATAGTTTCGTGATGCCCCTCTGCGGGCTGCTCTGATTTACAATGCTTCCATTTCCACTTTTCGAGTTGGGATCCTCCCTTAATGCTTTCTTCTTCTTCTTTAGAGGTAAAACATTGATGAAACTTCGTTAATTGCACATAAACTTGTCATCCGTTTCACTTGTTTTGGAGGACATACTTAGTAGGCGGATACTTATTCTACTCATCTATGGAGGTTGGCTTCAGGGCAGCGCCTTCGTGTCGGCTTATCTCCGGGTTTGGGGGGCGCGAAAGAAGACGTAGTGGGAGAAAGAATTTGTTGACGGTAGCATACGGCAGGAAAGGAAAGGGTAAACCGAGGGGTATAGTCCTAGTCTGCTGCCCAAGCCTCTGATCCATGCACTCTCATTCATGCTCTCCCATCACTCAATTCCCTCACCTCCCGAGTCAGGCTCTCATACTGTGTGGGGTGAGATACCTCATGGTACCTCTACAGGGATTGCTGGTTGGATAGCCAACAGCCTATTTATTACCCTATTGGTCCACGTCTCTGCAGTACCTCGCTAAAGTTCGGTTTGCAGCCGTCGGGGCCAAGAGGGCCAAGTCTTCTCAGTGATGGTGTTGCAAGAGTCGAGTACTGTGGTGGTGATACAGTGACTGACAGATGTCCGTGATGGTGGCATGGCTGGTGATGATGCCAGTGGTGGTAGCGATGTCTGTGTTGACCGGCATTGGCGAAGAGTTGCCAGATTGTCATTTGTGTTGTTGTATATAATTATTAAATTGGACTTTCAATTCCAATTTATTGTTAATGCTTCCATCGTGTCACACGAAGTTGTTTACTCAACAAACATACTGAAGAGTTATTCGATTAAATCGACTTCGAGGAACATCTAATGAGTGTTATAACTGTAATCAGTAAGACACAGTTATATGCAGATCAGTTACAGCTTCAAAATCTCAGTCACTTTGAACCTTTGCATGGAAGGAGGGAGAGAAAACCAGAAAAGAGATCGAGTATGGGGTTAAATGGAAAGGGGACTAGGGCGTCAGCAATTTTCATGCCTTTAGTCTACTTTGCTCTTTATGACGTTCCGTTCAGGAGCACAATAACAGTAACGAATTTAGCCCGCGAACAGAGATTCGAACAAGTCGTCGCTGTTTTTCACAAGTATAGCATTGGAGTATATTCAATAACACTTATTGTGTTTAATGGTCACTTGCATAAAAGATTGAAATACCTCACCTTTTTAAATATATTTTAAACATAAAATTTCCTTTATCATCCGCACAAGGCTGCTTAGTATAGGACTAACATTATTGTTCAACATTTTTTGCTTGACAATACCTATATACTAGGATATAAATAAATGAATAAATGAATAAAATAAATAAAATAAATACACTTCATTGAAAACCATCATGAGCAAAGAAGTACATCTGATTAAAAACTTATTATACCAGAAATATTAATGATCCGCCAAGTTACGAAGGCAGAAACTTCAAATCAGGAAACACATTAGAAATAACAATTTTATTTCTGACGGACACAAGTTATCTTCCTTCTAGTGTGTGTGCAGTATTTCTCTGCAAGGTCCTAACATTGACGACCCAGCGAGCGCATCGCTGGGGCAGATTGCAATGAGGATTTTATTGTTAGAAGCGATTACTCTAGTCACGTGCCGCTTCACGAAAAGTATTTTAATGTGATCCGATGCGTTCTCTGCAAATACCCTGATTGTGGGACCTGCATCTGTCTACGAAATGTGTCATTATAGCTCACTGTCAGCTTTCTCATATTGTGTTGACAGAAATCTCTCCTGAGTGCATTACAGTAAATTGGTTAGTAGTGTGATTTATAAAGCTGTGTTTTTGCTTCCTGTGGCGCATATGATCGATGTCGATACCAATGTCACATTCTCATAAGTGATATGGAAATATGAAGGCGATAACACACGCGTTAGATCGCTGTGGCCGATAGGATGGCGTACCCGAATGCAGTACCGACCTCTGGTTCTCTCTACATGTTGTGATTTCGAGCCCTTGCAACAAACCTGTGCCTTTGTACGGGATGACTTGCCACATTAGCCCTCTGTGAGTGCCAAACTCTGCACCGTTCACTTCAGGATGAAAAGACTATGTTTTATTGTTTACCATATTATAGAAAGAAAAGCTGTAATATTGTTTACCATATTATAGCAGAAAAGGCAGGCTAGCATGTACTTGCCAATGATGGTGTACTTGCAACTCTCAAATGACAGCCATATCAAGAAATCAGCCCAAGTTAATCAATAAAAGCAAGTCAGACGACGTGTATGCAGTTTTTGTCGAATACTGCTAACCTAATAATACTGCTTAGATAATAATACTGCACAGTTAATAATACTGCTTGCATAATTGCTTACTAGTTCACTCGAGGTGTCCACCGTTCTCATTAACATGCGAGTGCTGTCACCGCTCATAAATGTTATCATTTCTCTATCAATGTTATTATTCCCAATGGATGATGAAATATAATCCCGACATATTTTTGGAGCTCAACCTCAACATATGATCTACATATTGAGTAATAAACATGAATTTATGTTCCAATAATATGACTATAAGGCGTTTTTATAAGTATATGAATTATAAATATATTTTTTTCATTTATGTATGGTGCCAGGGCGGAAAAAATATAAGATTTTGCTTACATGCGTTTGTCTATGACGGGTTTAGTTGGGGGGAAGGGTGAATGGTTTTCTCAGTAAGATTTTTCATCCGAACTTCACTACAGAAGTAAAGCTCGACTGCTCTTTCATACTAAATAAAAACATTCGCTTCCTCCTCTTCCAGCCGTCCTCGATAAATGCATGAATGCAAACAGGCCCAAGCGTATCTTCGATGGACTGGATAGAACGTGCAGAGAACTAACTCTTCGGCTTATGACGGAGGGAGGGGACCTAGAATTAACCCCCGCTCATTCTTATTGGGAACGCCATATCTCTATACCACATTCTTTCCCTCTACATCTCCAATTCTCGCATTCCGGTCCCTTAGTACCTCCATGCATTGCATCGTCCTCCAAACTTCTCAGTGAACTCACTCAGGTCAGTTCAAAACTGCTCCCTTTCCTCCTCACTCCTCTCTCTACCAGGTCCGTGAGCACTCACAAACGCTCATATTTCTGTAAATAACTTAAGTTCCACTCAACATCAATTTTTATTTACCTTCTTCCACTCTGTCGCGCTACTAGCCAACCGATCACTCAAAGGTCAAACTAGAAATACAAGTTGAACAGGCAAGAATGAAGAGACAAGACGAATCTGAGCTGAAGAAGAAGCTTTGACCGGAGCAACAGCAAAAGATTATATACGAAGAAGTCTCGCCAGTTCGAGAGGTTTTTAAAGTCGTCAAGGAAAACACGGATTTTTTTAAAGCAGTAGCCTCGACTGCTTACAGGAGGGCACTGATACCTAACGAATGGACGGCGAAGGAGCAGCCAGGGACTGTTAACACAACGGGCGTGTCTGTATCTTCACACAATACAACAACCACCGCGACAACAACCAAATCCACGCAACCCCTCGCCACTCACCCTCCTCCACCGCATACTCTTAACCAACAACTCCGCTTTACCCGACCCCCAAACCTAACCCCCAAACCGGCTGATGTAGTTTTCGAGCTGCTGGGCGTAGCGGCGGAAATCAGCATGACGAAAGATACGACAAAAGTATTATGCACAAAACAAGAAGCGTTCAAACAAGGAATTAAGAACAGACCGGCTGGGCTTCACAAACAACTTACAGAAGAAGTACCTGCTTGCTAATTGCCAAGAAAAATAAAATGACCTGTAAAAAGTCAAGTAACAGAAGGTGTTCAGAAGAAGAAAAAGAATGAAGCATCTAATCCGAACTGGTCATCATCCCCATACAGAGAAGCAGCATTTATATCTCTATGTACGGCGACATCAGCGGCCAGCAGATGTTGAGCGAGGTACGGCGACAAACAGGAAATGATTGTTACTTAATTGAAAAGTTGGAGCGACTCGAAAAAATTTCCGCGTTTAAAATTAGTGCGAGCTACCAGCAAATTAACCGACCGAAATCGCCTGATGTCTGGCCTGCAGGTGCCCGTGTACGGAACTTCTGCGAGAACACGAAGAATGGCGAGTCCTCGGATAAAAGTTAGTCGACGTGTACTTCCAATCATGCCGTCTTATATGCTAACTCTCGTCGATAATCTTCGCTTGGTCCGTTTTAACTGTAATGGATTTAATAGTGCGGAAAGTATTGGGAAAAGGTCATGTGCAAATAATGATATATGTGCGCTACAAGAGACATGACTGTTTAAACATGATATCAATATTAGTCTATCTGGAGATGGCTGCTTACATTAATTTTCCATTACGTCAATAGACTCTAAGGAAAGTATGCTTAGAGGAGGTCCGTATGGTGGATTGACTTTCCTATGGGCTGATAGGATCAGTCCGTATGTAATATAGAACAGTACAATGACGATAGGATGCTCTGGTTATCTTTGCAAATAAAAGAAATGTCATTTCTATTCATTAATGTGTATATGCCATATGCAGCTCATCATAACGAAGAGCTGGTCTTAGCGTATAATAGGAAACTAGAGGATGTATTAAGGGGATCGAATCACGATCATGTTTGTGTTATGGGGAACTTTAACTGCCCCCCAGGCACCAGATCAGTTAGCGAATGGCAGGTACTACTGGCGGTCAATGAACATACTGATCTCCGTAACTGATCTCCCGTTGTGAACATATGTTAATCACAACGGGAGATCAGTTAAATGGCTCGATCACTTTGCTCTCACACCAGCAATTGCAACCAATGTCACGCTGGCTTATGTTTGGGAATATAAGCCCCCGTCAGATCACTTGCCGCTTCATGCAGAGCTCTCTTCACGTTCGCTCTCTATAATGGCAGAAGCGGATGCAGCCACTCAATCTATAAACTGGCAGTTCAATGACACTGCAAACAATTAAATGTTTTGCTCAATTCTTATCAATAAACTAGCGGTTCTGCCTCCGGAATTGATTCAAATACCTGCAAATGATACACGAGCGTCTAGCTCTTAGCCGTGTTGTGCGTCATATTGGCGACTGCTGTATTAACGCAATTCGCTAAGCTGATGATATGGTCCTCCTGGCTCCTCATGTGGATGCTCTTCAAATTATGCTAAATATATACAGGGCGAAGGCCGCAACGCTAGATATTGAGCACAATACTAGCAAATCTGTTTGTATGCTAGTGAAACCATGCACTATGCAAAGGTTCCAGTTCCGAATGAATAATGTGTGACATGGAACTCGGTTGGATTTTGTGGACAGTTTCCTCTACTTAGGGAACTTAATAACAAACAACCAGTGAGACTGTGCTGATTTCTCTTAACAGCTTCGGAAATTAAACGCGATTGGCAATCAGCTTGGAATGAAATGTAAGTTCTGCACGACAGATGTTAAAATACAGCTCTGTAAAACCTATTGCTACCCTATCTACTGCAACTCACTGTGATGTAAATTTATACGAGTTACTATCAGTAAACTGTGAGTAGCATACAATGATATTTTCCGGAGGTTGATTGATGTACCTAGAAGAACGAGTGCTAGCTTTGTATTCGCAGCATATGATGTTGACTGTTTTAAGGTACGAGCTAGAAAAAGTGCCTGTAGCCTCCAGGAGCGTTTTACAAAAGTCGATCAATAATACATAATGCTTGGTTAGAAAAGGTTAGGTTAGGTGGAGCTGATTAGTTTTTTTTACCTAACATGACGTGAAGCTGGTCCTCATCAAATATCTTGTAACAAAAACAAGGGACTTTGTTCCAATGGAAAATCATAGATCAGAGGTAAAATGCTACAGATGTTAACTGACCCTGTATATGCGTATAATTGTGTGTATGTGTCTATATTGTGTCGGTATTGACCCCTGTATACGCTGTCATTATACCGTGATGGACCCTTCATATGCGTACAAAGCGTGTATGTGTGTACCTGATGTGACATTGAAAAAAAGCTACGTAAAATAGAGCCGTGTGGAGGGATTTGATGAGTACATCGCACAAAATAATGACTAAACATCGTACATAACCATCAAAGTTGAATGAAAAAATAAAAAAAATATTAGTTAAGTTGGTTAGGATGACTAGATCTTCGAACCTAATATCGCGTATAACTGATCCACATTAAAAAAAACTTGCAACAAATGAAGTGATTTTTTTTGAACCTACATGCTGAGGCTCAACCAAACATGTAATGGAGATGTCGATAAAAATTCTGGACTCTCATTCATCTGCAAAAAGATATTTGCAGGATCAAATTGGAGAAATGCATTCAAACTGCTAATAATACGTTAAATATACAACCCTAGTGGAGAGGTTCAAACATATCAATATCATACATACGCATAAAACTTGAATAAAAATACATGACTCTTAGTTAGAATAGGTTAGGTTGCCTATGTATTAAAGTATTTGGCAATGTATGGTAACTCTTTTTGTATACCTTGATATATGATATATGTTGTCGTACATTGAACCTTATATCGCGTGAAACTGTTCTTCATTAAAAAAACTGTAACAAATTGAAGTGCATTAGTTCTCATGGACCCTACCTGCTGAGTCTCATCCAAACATGTAACAGAGATATCGATAAAATTCTGGTTTCTAAACATCTGCACCAAAAGGATATTTGCTGGCTCAAATTGGAGAAATGTATTCAAACTGCTTTTAATATGTTAAATATACAGCCCAAGTGGAGAGTTTCATCCATATCAATATCATGCATAAGCATCAAACTTGAATAAAAAATACATGACTATTGGTTAAAATGACTGTTAGGTTGGGTTTCCTAGGTATTAATGTGTCCCTTTTAGCATTCATTGATATTTGATCTATGTTGTCATACATTGATATATATTTAGCTAATTTTGTTCCTTAGACATGGTTAATATTCTAGACCTTGTTGACTGCGGACCTTACATCACAGATATGTAGTAAATATTCAAGAGTGGCTATAATTGATATTCGTTATAATAGACAAAAATGATAGCAGCAACACATCCAGCACTACAGAAAAAATCTTATTTCAACAGTAAAACCGTACACTGACATATGCCGCAAGTTTACATAAACGTTTTGTACTCTATAGTCTACTAACGAGCGATGACCTAACATTACTTGAAACTGGTCGATATTACTGGACTTGTAACAAGCGAAGTGATAAAACCTATATTTATGTAGGCACACAATAAGCGGACGTTTGGTAAAACTACAGAGTTAAGTGGATAGATTTGATCAGAATAAAGCCTAAATCAATGAAGAAGTGCCTAACAAACGTATGAAAACGGGGGAAAAATAGTCTTTGGTTGGATTTGGTTAGGATCAGTTAGGTTTACGGGCATTTTCACAAACCTTCAGTGAAAAAAAATCTACAGTGGATATTGTGAAACGCCCGAAAAAGTCAGATATTTTGAATTGGAATGCAATCTCATAACAAAGCCTGAATTGATCAACAACTTCTAAGTGTTTAAACCGCAAAAGTCTTAAAAACATTTATAAAAGTAGGACATGCGGGAATAAGCATCTTATAAAGACATGCGAGCAGATAATATAATTGAGATGTACATTAAATTATTGTAGAATTTTAACACTAACATTCTACACTAATCCGGTAGATTAGTTCTCCAAGACGACATGGAGCCGGAGTCGAGAGGTAAAACATTTCAATATTATGAATCATTAGATCCAATTAAGCGTATTTTATACCCAACATTCCATGAAAATTAGGCGCATTTATTACTGATTTGGATAAATTCCTCTGATAACCAATCAAAACATATAACAACAACTATAAAATAGCTAACCGACAATGATTGACTATTATATACGGTGTATCCTACCACACCCAGATGATAAATATTCCACGTGATCTGGTTCATGACTAAGATCATATGCTAACATATAAGCCATATCAAAGTTATCCGACATTTAACCCTGAGTTAATGCAAATAATGTTATTTTTACTAACGATACCTGTTCAAATCAATAACAAATTCTTAGTAACTTATGCTATGCCTCTAGCAGGACAAAAATCCAAGCCCACTGTGTCATAACAACGAACTCTACAATGCTCTACTAGGTCACTTCTCAGCAATCTAGCACTTATATATAACAAAGTTAGAGGTAACACCCAGTCACGATACAATACCTCAGACGTGAAATGCATCTGTTCAGTCCATCATCTCTGAACAACGTCGTGAAAAGTCACATCCTGGACATAACCAAGAATCTATACACAGGTATAGTGGTCAAGGATGGGGCTGACATGTCTCTCAAAGAGTGTGTCCATAAAATGCTGGGCTTCTGTTAACTGATGACTTAAGTAAACCACTACAAAGATGAGCAGCTTGTCGGATAACCTCTCTAACAAACCCATGGAACTCAAGATTGACGTCCACAAGAACTTACAAATTCACGTTGAACATGGATGAACTCTTAAATGACCACCAAAGAGTGTAAGCCACCTCTACACCATGACCCATCCACCCAGTAAATTGTTTTCTAAAACGCTGCACTATACACTTGTTATGGTTCAATGACGAAATTCCACAAAGATGCAGTACGGACTTACACCTCTTAAACATACATTCCTATGATTATCGTGGTAAAAATCCCACAACAACAACAACTATAAAAATAGCCGAATAAGATTCTCTACTCTGCTCTAATTCAGATTAAAAAAGTGATACATCATCGTATCCATTATAGTAAATCGGTCTACTTACACAAATAGGCAAAAACACAACGAGCTTCTACCTTGAGGAATCTCTAACTTCTACTAAATATTGAAGAATGGTCCTAATATGAACATACAATACCCTAACAGCAAGTCCGAGTGTGATAACACACCGTTTTTACGCTTATAATATGTTGCCATAGTGTGAGTTTCTCACGATGCAAGCGGCTGGATTAGGGCTAGCCTCCCCCGAAAATTGCTTCCTTCGGCAAACAGATGTGTGCCCCCGGATTTGATTACTCGTCGAAGACCCGTCGTCGAATGGGAATGAGATCAGCAGTTTTGGTGACCGGTATAGGGGTAGCAGCAGCTGGCTATGTATTTATTCTCTATTGCCTTCATAGCCCTGGATGTGTTACCAAAATGGAGGAGGAGTCAGGGATAGTTTTGGTATGCCAATGAGAGATATGGAAACGGGGGACACACCCCTCAGAGGTTGACGAACGGTGGGGTTACTCCCTAATTGGACAATTCCCTTTAACACGTTTTACTGTAGCTCCTATCGTTTCGTGGCTGCGAGTCGGGGAATCAGGGGCACCTCTTGATAGACCGACAGTGTAGAGTTGGGCACTGTAGGGTAAACTTCTCATTCACAACGCACCGTCTTTTTTTGTCTATTTTAATCGCTTACAATTATCTAGCCTCCGCGTTCGTGCAATTGTAAACTTATTCAGATATCATAACAGCTACACCATATCAATCATACACCTTGACTTGTAGCTGCTCATATTATAGCATCACAATCATTATTCATGCTCGTTTGAGAAGTACCCTGTTCACTTGTTATTGTTACATTATTTAAAATAATATGATACAAAATATCTTGTCTTCATTGCAACCTTGCTCCATCTTTAACGTATTTTAACAACCTTCATTCAAAGTTTGCAACACTACACCTTAACAGCAAGTCCGAGTTTGTAACAAATCGAATATTCTATATCTCTAATAACCACGTCAAACGTTGCCAGGATATAAGAAGATCTATACAACACTAAAAATATACAACTTGTAATTAAATTATACCTGAAATAATGTTCTACATTGCAGATACAAGCATAATATTCCTCTAATTCTATAAAAACCCAATACCTTGCATCGAAGATGGAAATTGTATATACAGAGAATATACATTAGCCCTCTAGAGTTATAACAAAGCAAGAAGATCAATTCTCTACCAAACCCAAAACATACATTAAAACCGTGACGAACGAGAAAAAAAAACATGTAATTAACCAAACAACTGACGTGAATAAGATACCATGACATGCGAGGAACATACGCTGAAACCTATAGTAAATGGTGTGAAATACTTCTTTATACGAACACGCTACAGTATATACAAAATCTGACGAAATTAGCCTCAACATAGTCCAAAACAGGGTTAAATTAAAATTTATTTAACTAAAGTTAGCACGGTTTAATCGTAACAGAATGTTATATATACATATAAAATACCAAAATGATGCAATAACCGACCAATTATGCCTGAAATAGCGTGCTATATGGAAGATGCAAATCTAAAATATCCTAAAAAATCCTATAACTGTGTAAGATAACAATTCAAAATTCTAAAAAAAAACTACAAATTCAAGATAAATCAACCGATTATTACTAATTATACATAACACAATATAATAACTTACAATACATCCATATCGTTCATGTACTCTCGCTTTTGTAACACGGCATTAATGGAAGACCAATATATCTGGCTCAAACTTGGATAATGCAATATGGGGTAGATAGATTCTCGTTACGAAACTGCTGCATCCTAAGAAATATAAACATCAACTCGCTAAGTGCCAGACAAATAAACCGTATTATTCCTAAAGATAATATAAACATATGAAATAAATAGACGGACTAACACAAAATGCCGCCTAAATTCAATATCATACTAGTGTCCCACCAAAAACCCTCCGAATGAGTCAATTATACCCCAACTAGATAAGAAAACAAACATATGTGTACAGAATAAATAGGTCGAGTTATATTCCAGACATAAAATATTTAACGAAACATTCACTCATAACATAGCAAACGTGCCACGAAAACAGATTTATAAGACGAAGGACAGGTAAGAGCAAACTCACCTGATTTTCCAGGAGCGCATCCAACTTTTTGCCTAGGGGTTCCTCTACCGCATCCCACCAGAAATTTGGAATAATATTAAACCTACCAGAACCGTTTATATA
>SDVV010028445.1:0-11957 GCA_016164225.1 Gammarus roeselii | reverse complement strand
TGCAGCCTGCCGTGGTGACTGCCACTCTACCGTAGCGCAAGGTGCAGCCTGCCGTGATGACTGCCACTCTACCGTAGCGCAAGGTGCAGCCTGCCGTGATGACTGCCACTCTACCGTAGCGCAAGGTGCAGCCTGCCGTGGTGACTGCCACTCTACCGTAGCGCAAGGTGCAGCCTGCCGTGGTGACTGCCTTCCTTCTGTAGATAAAGGTGCAGCCTGACGTGGTGACTGCCTTCCTTCTGTAGCGTGAGGTGCAGCCTGCCGTGGTGACTGCCTCCCTTCTGTAGCGTGAGGTGCAGCCCGCCATAATGACCTCATTCTTTCATAGCGTAAGATGCGACCTAACGTAGTGACCTCCCCTTCCGTAGAATGAGGGGCAGCCCTCCGTAGTTTGTACTCCTTTTTCGTAACGTGAGGTGCAGCGTCACATGATGACAGCCCCTCTTCCGTAGCGTGGTGTACCCAGCCGTTGTGACTGCTCCCCTTTTGTCGCGTGAGGTGAGACATTCCGTGGTGACTAGCCGCCTCCTTCCGCATCGGGACGTGCAGCCTGCCGTAGGTGCCACAGTGGGTACTGACCGCCTCCCCCCACCACCCTATTCAATAGCGAGGCTTACAGCCTGACGCGATTCAATAGGAGGCGTACAGCCTGACGTGATTCCTGCCCCCTTTCCGTAGAGTGTGATGAAACATGCCTTGATAACTGCCCTCATCCATGGCGTGAGGTGCACCATGAGGTGCTTAGCCCCGGTTTCCAACTGCGGTAGTAGAAACCACGCCAGCGAACCGCCCTAGACCTTCGATACCCACCGACACGCGCGTGTTGAGATGAAGTAGGTGGGAGACGACAAATGGGTGGCCGGCTTAGTTGTGGGGTAGAGTGTTTTTGTTCCTATCTGAAATAATTTTGTTAGCTGCGTAGCAGTTAACAAATTGTCACCCGTGCGGTATAATTTTAATTGTGGACACCAGAATATTAAAACTTGTAGGGTGTTCATGTCCCTCAGCCACGCTGCAACGCACCAACCAGACGCGTGCAGGGATAACCTCATGTGGAGCAAGAATGTTTTGTAGGGGAAAAATGATGGGGATTGTTCACTTGTCCATGAAAACAATGCAGTGTATATGTCTTGGCTCTGGTGTCTTGGAAGTGTCGGTGGGCCCGAAGGCTGGGCAGCACACAGGCTGCGTCCACAACAACACCGCAGAGTAGGCGCATAAGGCGCAATCCCCACCGGCGAGGATATGATGCATGGTGGGTTGAGGGACTTTCGCTGGGGCCGGAGCCCCAGACACCGCCACCGCAAGCAAGGAATTTTGATGGAGTTGGCCCGCCTGACTCGTGTAGGCTCCCTCGTGGGCGGCGTTCTCTTCCGTAGTGTAAGGTGCAGAATGACGTGGTAACTGCCCCCATCCGTAACGTGAGGTGCACCATGTCATGGTAACTGTCCTCTTCCGTAGTGTGAGGCGCAGAATGACGTGGTAACTGCCCCCATCCGTAACGTGAGGTGCACCATGTCATGGTAACTGTCCTCTTCCGTAGTGTGAGGCGCAGAATGACGTGGTAACTGCCCCCATCCGTAACGTGAGGTGCACCATGTCATGGTTACTGTCCTCTTCCGTAGTGTGAGGCGCAGAATGACGTGGTAACTGCCCCCATCCGTAACGTGAGGTGCACCATGTCATGGTAACTGTCCTCTTCCGTAGTGTACGGTGCAGAATGACGTGGTAACGGCCCCCATCCGTAACGTGAGGTGCACCATGTCATGGTAACTGTCCTCTTCCGTAGTGTACGGTGCAGAATGACGTGGTTACTGCCCGCATCCGTAGCGTAAAGTGCAGCATTACGTGGTAATTCCTAGCGCGAGGTGCAGAATGTCATCGCTCCCATCCCTAGTGTAGGGTCAGCTTGCCGTGGTAAGTGCCCCATCCGTAGCGTGAGGAGGTGCAACATGCAGTACAGGCCACTCTTCCTGTTGTGCTGTACTGCCGAGCTTGACCCTCCGCCGTGAACGATGTAGGGCGTGAGATCGGGGCTGCCGCCGCCAAACCACTCACGACGCGCGGCACACTTTACAAGGGCGTGGAGGCCGATGCTATTCAACAGACGCCGCTAGTGGGAGTGGCGTCACGAATAGAAGCTGGACGAAGACGCAGCTGCCAGCTGGTGTTAACTTCATAAGTTTCTTCCTCTAGAGCACTCCAAATATGCAGTAATGACAGCACAAAGCGGAAGTTGAAACGACGCGTAATACGGATGAGAGCTGCGCTCCCGCTTGTCCCGGGATTACGGGACAAAATTGCCTCCAATGCCACGAACCTCACTAGATAGCAATGAAGTGAGAAGGAACACAATGAATAAATAAAACAAAACCTGTTGTTGTATCATCGTTCACAGAGCAGTTATTGTTAGGTAAAATAAAATTATGCATGCATGATCATATTTCAATAAAATAAGCATTGGGTCTTATATTGCAAAACTTATAATATATCGACAAACTACTCAATAATATCAAAAGATTATTAGCAGAAAAAAATATGTATAAAATAAAAATCCTAAAAAATGTACCACTTCCAGTGTAAGGGTAAATGATGCACTTTTCGTTTGATATTATTAAATTGTGATAGGTGACTGGGCACAACAAGATTAACATTTTTGTCGATATTGTACATGATTACCATAGAAATGGGATATAGTCAAGAAGATGCTTGTAATGTTAGAGCTCAAAACAATGAGCAGCCGCAGCTGATGCTGATGCTGATGTCGATGATACTCCTAAAATGAGCGTTGTGAATTAGATCCCAAATGTGTATCGCAATGTATTGAATTGTATTAAAGAAAAATCATAAAGTAAAAATACTTTGGATCATAATTGAATATTTGAGAGAAGGTTGAGACCAACACTCGGATCCCATATGTTCGATGTATGAATATTTCAATTCATAAACTAATACCGGAAGGCCCCACCCACGCAAGGGCGGGTCCAACATAGTTTTACTCTTGTGTTTGCTACGGTAACATTTTCTCAATGCGAGAATCCGCTCTAGATCCGTTACACATGAAATTGGCTGAAATAACATATGCATAGAGACGAGGTTTCGGCAGCAGTTAGTTTCGTCTAAGGGAATATGCACATGGCTTATGCAGTTATCTGATATGAGACCCAGACGCGTTGACGCGATGGAGCTGTGTCTGTAGATCAGTTCCTACATTCCTCACAACTGTTCTTGCGATTATTATGTTTTGGGCCTCAAGTCTGGCAGAGTGGCGGACGCCGGCTGAAGTTTGAGGTAGTGGAGAGAGGCCTGTCTTAGGATCCCTCCTCCTTTCATCTTCTCTGCTTGCCGGGGTTCCCGCCGCCTTCCCTTGCCTGATTTTCCCCGCCTATTTGAGGTATAAAACAAGGTATTTCCCTTTTACATCTGAGTACATCGTTTAAAGTAATTGTAGCATTAAAATGCACAATATGGTAATTTATGATAGTATGGAAATATCTTACAATTATGGTATATGAGTCTACGTTGTTGGTTAGTAAGTTTAAGTAAGCCGTTTTCTCCTATCTTTGGATGTCCTGGGGTAAAAGTACATATTTTTGGTGCTATGGCTGCGAGGCTTGTGATAGCGCTCGACCGCTTGGGTATTTGCCTCCGACCTAGTCAGTCTGTATCGATGTAGGCCTTTGGTAAGTCGTGTGTAAAGTGCCCCCCAGAATAAATTAAATGTAATTTACAATTAGTCAGTAACTAACACCGTGTAGGACGATGTAGAATATTGTATAGATCCTAGGCATCAGTAGCGACATGGTTAAAGTGAGTGTATCGACGATTCTTGAAGCGTAATGACCAGAATCGACGAGACGACATGATAAAAGTGAGTCACTTCGTAAAAGTATCAAGTGTGCGCATTAATATCTCTGATAACTCCAATGTGTTGTAGCATAAAAATAAGAAAATAATATGTATACTAATGTATTCGTACCAAGGGCAGAAAAAAAAAGTAGTGACATTAAGCAATGCAGTGCATGTTCCTGTTCTCCATATCAACGGAAAGCATTTCTAAATGTTCGTGGAAGAAGTAATGGATAACATTATTTGAAGGAAACATGCTGAGATGCTAATGGAAACATTTCAGAAGGTTGGTTGATTATTTCAGAGTAACATATACACGGGTTTGTAGACCAGCAATGAATCTAACAAAGGGAAACGACCAAGATCCACAAATTAACTCACAAATGACACATCGTTTTTCTAGGAATTAATGTAGGATTAGAATAAAAAGTAGTTGAATGAGCTAATGACAGAGATTGAGTGGTGGTGGCAGCAACCGCTTATTGAGAGTGGTGAATACTGCAAGTGGTTGCAAATGCAACGCTTACTTAGGGCGATGTAGACTGTGAGTGGTTGCATCAGTAAACGCTTATTGAGGGCCATGCAGATGAGGAGTGGAAGCAGCATGAATCATTTAATTTAAGCGGAATAATATGTTTTATTTGCATGCAGTGGCCTTTGAATTCCAGTATCGTCGAATTATCAGAAAAAAATCATGCGAATATGTCTGTGAATTCGAGTATCTGGAATTGAAATTTTTAAACTGATGAGAACACAACTTGCCGTGTACATATCATTATTTCTCTTCTATTGAAGTTTAAAATTGCTGATTTGTAGTACACTACTGTCAACCGCATATATTTTACAATTGCGATGTCAGCAAGGAGGCTTGCCTGTCTAATGTATTTGGCGTACGATATTTAATAGTACTGCTACGCTTGGCAGGCATCGATTACGCCTCTAAGTTGAGCCTATCGGTGTAGAGACGGATTACAGGGATTAAACCTTTATATGAATGAGGGCTTAATGGTCCTCGCGCCAGGGTGTTTGTTGTGAGCTTAAGGCCTGTTACCATGCAGGTCAGGCAGTGCGGGACACTAAAGCTAATGAGCAGTACGCGGTTGGACTGGCGAGCAGCGACTCTGCCACCAGAGTGCCATCCAGGCCCTGACTTGTCATTTTGCTAAGCCTCAAACGAAGCTATTACGACCGCCGCATGAAAGAGGTTCGGATATAAAACTTTTCGTTTGATTAACGTTTGTGTCGAGTTGATCAAAAAGTTATCTAATTTTTCGTCTTTAAATTTTGAGTCCGTGATGTCCGCAGAGCTGGAGTACGAGTCATTATTGGGGTGATGAAGAAAGAGAAAATCCACGAGACGTTTAAACCCGAGTAATTCAAATTTTAATTTCTATGAGAGTTTGAAAATATCATCCTATAACCTCTGAGAAGCTTTACTCGTTTGTTTCGTTTCATTAAATGCATAGTAATATCTTTATCGCTGAAAAAATTAAATCGTATCAAAGGTAACGTATCGAAAAAAATGAAACGCATCCAGTTGTTATGGGCATTGCAATGACAACTATGAAGAAGGACCACGAACGACCCCTCAACAGCGCCACGACCTGCGGCCTCATGTAAACACTCGTGTCACCAGGATAAACATGAACCATTCCTCGATATTTGGTTTGCTTGGCCACTGACGTCTTCTTTCCGAATTCATTCAATCGACCAAATGAAGGTTGCATTGCTGCTTTGAATGTCCTTAAGTTGGTTCTAGGTTTGCCGCATAAGGTTTTGCCATCGATGTATTGTCTCTCCATAGAATTTGATTAACAAATTTCGTATGTGATTGAAGATCTTATCATCACCGTCGATAGATAGATATATTGGTTTCTTTCGCTTTCAACGCACTGACCAGTATCTTCGAGTAGAAATCGTATGTCGTATCCAAAGTTTACATTAACTGGTACAACCGCGACTGTTACCAATCATTTGAGGAATTACAATCATATTATGAAGATTGAACCATTTTATTCGTGGCACAGGTTTGTCCAGAGATTATTTATGAAAACACACGATGTAACAGGTCATAATGACAAAATTCAATGGAACAGGTCGTAATTACAACATACAATGAAATTGGTAGTAATGTCAACTAACTCAGTAAAACAAGTCGTAACGGAAACACATAATGAAACGGTATTAATGACAATATACAGTGAAAAAGTTCGTATTAAAAAAACATCATACAATGAAACAGATTGTACCGAAAACACACAACAAAACATGTCGTAATAACAACGAACGATGAGGCAGGTCGGAATGACAATATCCAATGAAGAGGACGTAATGACAGCAGACAATGAAACAGGAAGTGATGACAACACCCAATGAAACAGGTCATAATAAAATAACAACATATAATGAAACAGTTCGTAATAACAACAATTGAACAGGTCGTAATAAAAACATAAAATGCAATAGGTCGCAAGGCAACATACAATGAAACAGGTATTAATGACAACAAACAATGAAGAAAGTCGTAATAAAATAAGAACATGCAATGAATCAGGTCGTACTATCACGCTATACAATAGAACAGGTCGTAATAACATCATAGATACGTTTAAGTAGGTCGTAATATCAACATGCAATGAAAGAGATCGTAATAACAACAAACAATGGAACAGGTCGTAATAACAGCATGCAATTAAACAAGTCGTAATGGCGATACACAAAATATTTTGAATCCTTCATGTTAGGAAGATAAAACTGGAAATTAATATTTCCAAAAGAGACCAAAAAGAATTAGGTTTAGGCTGATTAGCACCGAATCTGAGAATGAAAAATCTGCCGAAGACTTTACTATGCAGTTCGAACTCTATTCCGTGCCTGATCGGAATAAGATCTAAAATGCCTCCAGCCCTATTTATATTGAGTTAGGCTGCTCAGTGAGGGTAGGGCGGTTTGGGTGAGGTAGGTTTATAAATTGTATTTCATGACTATTACTGTCCATTCTTACTTACGATAAAAGTCATTAACCTAGATTTTGATAAATAATTTCCTGAATGAACCAATTAAAAAAAAAAGTTCAGAGCAGTTGATTTCGAAACCTTACTAATGTGACTTTATAATGTTGCTATATCCGGCCCCGGGCTGGCCGGTCCGGCGCAGTATTACTGGGCTCCGTGAAAGTCTCTTAGTGATGACATTGTCTCTAACTGATGACATTGTTTCATAGTGATAACATTGTCTCTTAGGGATGTCATTGTCTCACAGTGATGACATTGTATCTTAGTGATGGCATTGTCTCTTAGTGGTGACATTGTCTCTAAGTGATGACATTGTCTTTTAGTGACGACATTGTCTATTAGTGATGACATTGTCTCCTACCGACGACTTTCTCTCTTAGTGATGACATTGTCTCTTAGTGACGATATTGTTTCCTACCTATGACATTCTCTCTAAGTGATGACATTGTCTCTTAGTGATGGCATTGTCTCTTAGTGATGACATTGTCTCTTAGTGATGACATAGTGTCTTAGTGATGACATTGTCTCCTACCTATGACTTTCTCTCTTAGTGATGACATTGTCTCTTAGTGATGACATTGTCTCTTAGTGATGACATTGTCTCTCAGTGATGACATAGTCTCTTAGTGATAACATTGTCTCTTAGTGATGAGTGTAAATGCTGGTATCTGTATTGTACCTTTAGAAGATGCACTCGGAATCTTACAGACGTACATGTCAAACATTGATCAGTCTGAATTTAAAATCTTCCTCTGTGGTGACTTCAATTTTCCATTGATCAAATGGTTAAATAATGATCAAGCGGCGGCACTTGGTAGCTATATCATTGGCAAAGGTAACACCAAAGCTGCAACAAATCAAGCTGAAACACTCTTAAAATTAGTAGATGGATATTTTCTTACCCAAATTATTGAAACCCTTTTAGACGCATGAAACGAGAAGAAGCCATCATCTTGATTGAAAACCAGATAAAAGGTTCACATGATCAAGAGAGAAGAGAAAATGAAAAGAAAGATATTGGAAAAATTACAAAAAAATCGAAATTTTTCTTTGCTTATGCAGCTGAATTTTCAACCTCTAAAACTAAAATTGGCCGATAATTGATGAATCCGGTCAACTGGTAGATGAAAACAAAGCGATGAGCGAGTTGTTGCCTCTGAATTTTCATTGACTGATCTTAACATTGACATCTCTAAAATTACAAAAGCTATTGATGACATAGGTAGCAATAGTGCATCCGGACCAGACGACATCCCAGCTGTTCTATTAAAAGAATGCTAACAGGTACTGTCAAGACCGCTACAAATGTTGTGGCAGAAGTCTTTGGACACTTCCGATATCCCACAGACCATGAAACATGCCGTCATGTTCCCGCTAGCCCATCGAATTCCAGACCAATTTCTTTGAAATCACATGTAGTCAAAGTATTTGAAGGAGTAATGAAAGGACGAATAGTGAATTTTCTTGAAAAAAATAAATGGTTCAACTCCAAGCAACATGGTTTCACAAGTAAGAGGAGAACGTTGATCCAACTGCTGGAGCACTATGACGAAATAATAAATGCATTGTGTGATGGATCAAATGTGGATGTGGTTTATCTTGATTTTGCCAAGGCCTTTGACAAAGTAGATCACAGTATACTCTTATCAAAACTATATAGCGCCGGTATCCAGGGGAATGTTTACAAATCGATCTTTTTTTTTCTGAAAGACAGAACTCAAAGTGTGGTAGTGAATGGAGAAACCTCTGCGCCAGTGGAAGTCCTTAGTGGGGTTCCACAAGGCACTGTGTTTGGACCACTGCTTTTCCTAATATTGGGTAATGATCTGGGCCAAAGCTGTCCACAAACATCATTCTCCTGCTTTTCAGATGATACCAGAGTATTAGGCATTGTCAATGACCTGAGTGATGTAGAAAAGGTGCAAACTGATCTGAAAGAAATTTCCAAGTGGGCTGGTGAAAACAATATGTAATTTAACGAATCTAAATTTGAATCACTGAGATACGGAAAAAAATCCCACCTAAAAAACAAAACATCGTATAATTCTAGCAATAACACAGAAATAGAAGAAAAAGAAAGCCTGCGTGATCTAGGCGTACTATTGCAAAACAATGCTTCTTTCCATGAACAAATTGCAAAGGTTGAGGCCAGTGGCAGAAGACTGTGTTCTTGGGCCATGAGAACCTTTCCTGCTAGAGATACAAGGACAATGTTGACTCTTTGGAAACAACTAATCCAACCAGTCATTGACTATTGCTCCCCTCTCTGGATCTCACATAGGAGAAAGATCTCAATAGACTTGAAGCAGTGCAAAGAAGCTCGCCTCTTATATAAAAAGAAGTAAAGGAAATGGACTATTATGACAGATTAAACGCATTGAGGCTAAGTCAATCCAAAGACGTTTAGAAAGATTCATGGTCTTAAACGTTTGGAAGAATCTGCAAGGCTACACTGTCAATGTAAATAAAAAAATTGTTACGAAAGTGACTATGAGGAGCTAGGCAAGAATTGGCAGAATGTCTTGCTTCAAAGTGCCAAAACTGTCGCGTGGCAAAGCGATGCAAACAGTTGCATTCATCAGCTTCACGTGTTGGGCACCTCGGTTATTCAACCGAATGCCATTGGAAATACGTGAGATCAAAAGGGTGCCACAACTGTCAGCTACGGCAAACATTTTGAGGTTCAATAGCCGACTGGATAAATACCTCAGCTGTGTTCCAGATCGACCCCAAACTAATGGATACCCTCATTGTGGGGACAACTCCCTGCTTCACCCCGACGCCAAGCCGGGATCCGACTGGCGAATGGGCTACAATATGCAAATGCTGGTGCCGCAACTCAAGTGGATAGAGCCCCACGTAAGTGGGTTATGTGGTAGCCACGCTGTGACCTGCTGTGAATTGCGAAGAAACTCCAAGTATGACATTGTCTCTTAGTGATGACATTGTCTCTTACTGGTGGCATTGTCTCGTAGTGATGATATTGTCTCTTAGTTATGCACTGTGAAGGAATAAGATAGGGCATAATTAGGGGGTGGAGGGGGGTTTACAAATGTTTACAAGTGTAGGAATACAACAACAGGGCTATAGGCCCAAACTAGGTCGCCTTTTGATGTCAAGAGGGTTAGTTCTGGAGTAGAACGTCTACGAGGCCTATTGGACCAAACTAGGTTGCCTTTTGATAGCAAGAGGGTTAGTTCTGAAGTAGAATGTCTAAGAGAGCTCCATGTGCCATTTTTGTTGTTATTACATCAAGAAAGGGAACGGTTAGCTGATTATTGGCGATTTATGCAGAACTTATCGAGCCGCGACTTGAACGATTTGATTGTATTGCTGTTTACAACCTCCGCTGAAAGTTTGTTCCATTCTTCGACAACTCTATACGTGAAGAAATTGCGCGTGATGTCAAGTGAGGAACGTTTCCCAACGATTTTGTATCCATTGTTCCTGGTCACTCTGTTTGTATCTAGAGTGAAAATGCTCGCTCGGTCAACGTTTTTCTTACCCTTAGTAATCTTCCACACTTCTATCATGTCGCCTCTGACTCGACGTTTCTCTATCGAATAAAAATTGAGTTCACAAAGCCTGTCTTCTTACGATTTATTCCTCAGCGAGGGGATGAGTTTGGTAGCTCTACGGTGAGCCTTCTCAAGTTTATTAACGTCTTTTATAAGGAATGGAGACCAGAATTGAACGGCATACTCGAGATGCGGTCTAACAAATGCATTAATAATTTCAGCATACTGTGTTGGTTTTTGTACAAGATAGTGCGGGATATCATACCTAGCATTTTGTTGCCTTTCTTGGCATCATCGTTACATTGCTTGCTGCTTTTTAAGTCGTTACTAATGATGACACCTAAATCTCTCTTTTCGGTGACGGGAATGAGTTTCTTTCCAGACATCGAATATGGGGTTATGAGGACCTATGGCCATAGCTTTGCATTTGTCTACATTAAATTTCATTTGCCACTTCTCTGACCAATCAACAATTTTGTTCAAGTCTAGTTGGATGGAAGCAAAGAGAGGGTTGTATGAGGGTGTTGTTCTCCCAATTGTGCCCCACGGAGCTGAGGCTTGGCGGGTGAGAGCAGAGGAGAGAAGAAGGTTGAATGTTTTCGAGATGAAATGTCTGAGGAGCATGGCTGGAGTAACGTTGAGAGACCGGATCACCAACAACGTGGTTCAAATCAGAACAGGGATGGAGAAGAAGTTGGAGGACAAAGTTCAATCGCGTGTTCTGAGATGGTTCGGGCACATGGAGAGGATGGATGAAGGGGGATTGGTAAAAAGGGTGATGAATGCGGAGGCGAGTGGTCGCAGGCCTAGAGGTAGACCGAAGTTTGGGTGGATAGATGGTGTAAAGCAGGCGTTGGGAAGGAGAGACATGAATGTGGAGGTGTCGACAGAGCGTGCAATGAACAGGTGTGAGTGGAGAATGGTTGTGAATGGTTGATTTTGACGCTGCTCTGATGTGCTTTCCCGCCCTTGGCACGTCGCTGTCGGGATGGTCGTGGGTGGGGGGGCCCGGCCATTATGACGCAACGGGGGTAAACCAGTGAAAACTGTCGGGCTCTGCTGCTGACGACGGATCCTCGGACTACGCTCGTGACCCAGAGTGTATGTTGAGGGGGTACCGGCCGGACCCTTTAGCACAAAAGGGCTAAGTTGTGTGAGTGTGAGCGTATGAGGGTGTGAGGTGCGCCTTGCCGTCGGCCACCCCCCTTTCTGGGGGACGCGGCCTTGTGTCTGTATCTGTATCTGTATGTTCCTTAAGCATGATTTATATCCTAGATCTTGTTGACTGCGGACCTTACATCACAGGGCTGTAGTAAAATGTTAGAGTGGATTTATTCGATATTCGTTATAATAGACGGAAATTTTAGGAGCAGCAAATCCAACATTACAGCGAAAAATCTTATTCCAACAGTGAAACCATACATAAAACTTGCTAGCGCTTTAACACCCATAACATTCACTGACATATGCGGCAAGCTTACATAATTGTTTTGAACTCTACAGTCTACGATCGAGCGGTCACCTAACAATACTTTAAACTAGTCGATATTACTGGACTTGTAACAGAGTGAAATAT
>SDVV010028444.1:0-11957 GCA_016164225.1 Gammarus roeselii | reverse complement strand
TTGCCCATCAACATACTCTGAGTTCACTATCGCTGCGAGCACCATGTGGTTCGCTGTCACTGCGAGCACCATGTAGACTAACCACCCTTGCCCATCATTATACTCTGAGTTCACTATCGCTGCGAGCACCATGTGGTTTGCTGTCGCTGCAAGCAGCATGTTGACTAACCACCCTTGCCCATCACCCATCTTTCGTTACATGGCCCCTCTAGCCGTGAAAACATTATTTATGCTAGTACCGCCAGCAACCAAAACATTTACTGGATCATTATCAACTATCTGGAGTGTCAAGCATGGTTGCGACCCGTTATATTGTGCAGTAAGTCTACCAGACTCTCTGCCCGAAAAGTATAACATTTTATATCATAGTGTATGCGTTCATTAGAAATTTTGAAACGCGGCATTGCGGGACCCTACAATTCACGCACCGTGCGAAAACTGAAGACTGGTCTTGTACATGAGGGCTTATTCGGTGCTGGCACATCACCCTGAGGGCTTTATGCTCTGTATCTGCTTATACTATAGGGACCCAACCATCTAGGGGTGCGCATTGTACCTGTATTCAGCACTTTTTAGTATCATTTATTTATTTTTTGGTTGCTTTATTATCAGCCAACTTTCCCTAACATGCTACTCTAACCTGCTACCGTCAACTTATACCCTCACCTGCTAACCGCACCTTATACCCTCACCTGCTAACCGCACCTTATACCATTACCTGCTAAACGTACATTATACCCTCACCTGCTCCCCTCACTTGCTCCCTTACCTGCTCCCCTCACCTCCTACACTCATCTGCACTAGATCTCCTCATTGGCTACCATCACCTGTTATCTTCACCTACTACCCTCACCAGTTACCCTCAGCTAATACCTCCACCTGCTACCCCCCCCCCCCTCCCAGCTACCCTCAGCTGCTACCCTCAAATGCTACTCTTATCTGCCACCTTCATCTTATGGCAAAGTTGTGCCGCCTGATGCCGGTGCTGGTGAATTTCGTTGCATGTCTTAGGTGCCGCTTAACGCATATTTCGTTGTATGTCTTAGGTGCCGCTTAACGCATATTTCGTTGTATGTCTTAGGTGCCGCTTAATGCATATTTCGTTGTATGTCTTAGGTGCTGCTTAACGCATATTTCGTTGTATGTCTTAGGTGCCGCTTAACGCATATTTCGTTGTGTGTCTTAGGTGCCGCTTAAAACGCATATTTCGTTGTATGTCTTAGGTGTCGCTTAACGCATATTTCGTTGTATGTCATGGGTGCCACTTAACGCATACTTCGTTGTATGTCTTAGGTGCCGCTTAACGCTTATTTCGTTGTATGTCTTAGGTGCCGCTTTACGCCTTTTTCGTTTTATGTCATAGGTGCCACCCAACGCATATTTCGTTGTATGTCTTAGGTGCCGCCTAACGCATATGTTTGATCAGTTTCTTTGTTCTCCACCGACGTTTCGCTTCATCATTTGGAACACTTCGAAACACTTTTAAACAATTTATTGCCACAGTACCACATCTGTTTAATACTTTTGTCCGACATATAAACAGCAACCGAGCAGAGCAGTAGGTCTGGCAAAGAAGAAAACTTCCAGGGCGCAATGACGAGACCCAACCCATTCTAACAGCGTCCTAACTTGAACTAGTATATTTAAATGCTGCATCGAAAAATAGCAATACCCTTGAAGAACATAAAGATGGATTATATGGTACATAATGAGTATGTATGTATAGACATAGATACGTTTCTCCCTAGTTAGGAGAGTGGCTAAGTTAGGCTGACACAGAGGGGGGAGGGGCCCAATCTCCCCGTGTCCATGCCGAGACTCGAACTCGCGACATGCTGCACCAGAGGCTGACACTGCAGTCGGATACGCTTACCACTCGGCCAGGGCGACCTCATAATGGGTGTGTAGCCAACTATTTTAAGATTAAGAGGAGGAGTGTTGCTTCAGTTTGAATATAAGTGATGAAGATGAAGATTTCATTCGATTTGGAATTAAGTTCCACAATTTGACACCATCTAGATGATGAAAATTATAGATTTAACTTTATTATACCTTGTTACGTTATACATTCAATTAATTGTTGAGTGCGAATGTAGAGTAGCGAAAGAAAATGCGTTTATGGTTTTAGTCTGCAACTGAAGAAACAAACTTTACTTTTCCCAAGTGGATTTTGATTTGCTATATCAATTTCTTACGGAATTTTATTTAGGCTACGCTTATTGATGAATGATATCAATTGAATTTCCGATGAATTCAAATAACGAATGTAAAATGATAATTTAAATTTTTTCTTAAACTTCAATCTTGATGGAATTTTCTTTTTCTACCGTACGTCAGACTGGTGCTGTAAATGTTCGAGAAAATGCGATCATGGTCAAGACGAATAGTTTTATACATACAGACTATGTAGTATCTGGAATATTCAGGGATTTTAAATAAATGCCAGTGTTGGCAGCAAGCGGAGTCTTGGCAGCAAGTGGAGTGTTGGAAGCAAGTGGAGTGTTGGCTGCAAGTGGAGTGTTGGCACCAAGTGGAGTGTTGGCAGCAAGTGGAGTGTTGGCAGCAAGTGGAGTGTTGGCAGCAAAAGGAGTGTTGGCTGCAAGTGGAGTGTTGGCAGCAAGTGGAGTGTTGGCAGCAAGAGGAGTGTTGGCTGCAAGTGGAGTGTTGGCAGCAAGTGGAGTGTTGGCAGCAAGTGGAGTTCTGGCAGCAAGTGGAGTGTTGGCAGCAAGTGGAGTGTTGGCAGCAAGTGGAGTGTTATTAATAGCATTGCATGCTTTCTCTTGTCTGACTGTCATTCTATCAGTTACATTTCTGTCGCTTGCAAGCCAACCTTCAATTCCATAGTAGACAGGGTGAACAAGTAGGGGTGAACAAGTAGGGGTGAACAAGTAGGGGTGAACAAGTAGGGGTGAACAAGTAGGGGTGAACAAGTAGGGGGGAACAAGTAGGGGTGAACAAGTAGGGGTGAACAAGTAGTGGTGAACAAGTAGGGGTGAACAAGTAGAGGTGAACAAGTAGGGGTGAACAAGTAGGGGTGAGCAAGTAGGGTCGAACAATTAGGATTGAACTAGTAGGTTGAGCAAGTATGGTCAAACAAGTAGGGTTGTACAAATAAGGTTGAACAAGTAGGGTTGAAAAAGTAGGGTTGAGCAAGTAGGGTTGAACGAATAGAAAATATATCATTTGAGACCTTCTGACGGGATAAAGTGTTTTCATCAACACAGGATCCCGATTGATCGCTTAATGTAGTCGGAATATAACCTTCGTGATACTGGCATCCAAGACGACGGTCGAGATGCAGGCAGAACGAGTTAATGTAATGAAACGCTTCATAAATAACGGCGCTTTCCATCACCAAAAGGTTCGTTTGTATGAGAATGTCATAAATGTTGTTTTATCAACTTTCGTATAACGCTTATTTCCGTTGAAAATTTTTTTAAAGATGTTAAATCGCTGTTTATCTTCATCGCTGTTTCAACATCTGGCAGCAAAAATGAAACTGTTCGCGGCAGCTGACAGTAAACATGCAATGCTGTCGATTACCGTGCCCTCCAGAACCAACGGTAGGCAGCAACAAGCAAACACTGCTATCCTGATGTTCGCGGTTTCCGAGAGCATTGGATGTTTCTTTTTTTGGCGCGGCGAAGCACGGACACGATGGTGTTGCGATTGGAAGCCAGAGATTCGTTCGCAAAGAAAAACTGTTCGTGCTTCTTCTCTTTACAAAACGTCACAATCTTGCCCTCGACGTGACGGCATCAGAGTTTAGAGGCAACACTTTCTTCATTTGACTCTCGATCATGTTACTTGACCATCCTGTAAGCCACGCTGACGTCCTTCATGGAGATGGTTATGTCGGTCTTCGTACCGGGCAACTTGCTCACAGGTACACGGCAGTTTTCGTCTGCTCTCACTACGGGGATATCACGAGAGAGGACGAGTGTCCATCCTCTCCTAGGCCTGGTCGTCATCTACCGCCTCCTCATGTGATTGATATCCTCTCCTAGGCCTGGTCGTAATCTACCGCCATCTCATGTGGTTGATATCCTCTCCTAGGTCTGGTCGTAACCTACCGCCTCCTCATGTGGTTGATATCCTCTCCTAGGTCTGGTTGTCATCTACCGCCTCCTCGTGTGATTGATATCCTCTCCTAGGTCTGGTCGACATCTACCGCCTCCTCATGTGATTGATGTAGACTCCTAGGCCTGGTCGTCATCTACCGCCTCTTCATGTGGTTGATAACCTCTCCGAGCTTTGGTCGTCAACTACCGTCTCCTCGTGTGATTGATATCCTCTCCTAGGCCTGGTCGTCATCTACTGCCTACTCATGTGATTGATATTCTCTCCTAAACCTGTTCTTCATTTACCGCATCCTCATGTGATTGTTATTCAACTTTCAACATAAGTTCAGTTCAAATGATTGACCTTTACCGATTCAAGGTAACATCGCCATTATTACCTTTAAAAATGCAATCATTTCTCTGCTCGTCCCGTCGCATGTTCTACAACTCTGGGAACGTCAGTGTATGTACGACTCTCAACCCAGAGCATTTAACTTGAGGTTATTTTTTCCAAGATTATTTTGACAAAATGTTCTGTGTTGTTAATGTTCAACCTTTGAATGTGAAATGAAGAAAAGTAACACAGACTGTATGGGATACGAAAAATGATCAGAAATCATAAATATATGTAGTTAAAATTGAACTAAAAGAGTTTGACCTGCATAGTGCAACATATCACTGGATACATTCGGCATTACCTTATACGCTTTGTTGTTTGGTCACTTTGCTATCACGCATAAATTCTAACTGTTATCTAACACATAATGTAGTTACTATGACAGCTTTACGGTTGAAGTTTTACACAAACCTAATGCCAGGTACGACTGAGTAACTAGCGGATGATCAGGAGCGGACGAAGCCTCTTTGTTGTTCGGTAGGAGTGAGCAGCAAACGAGTGTATCTATGATCATGTCATAGATACAGAAGGAATGTCACTAGTCACGATCATGTCATAGATACAGAAGGAACGCTGTCACTAGTCACGATCATGTCATAGATACAGAAGGAACGCTGTCACTAGTCACGATCATGTCATAGATACAGAAGGAACGCTGTCACTAGTCACGATCATGTCATAAATACAGAAGGAACGCTGTCACTAGTCACGATCATGTCATAGATACAGAAGGAACGCTGTCACTAGTCACGATCATGTCATAGATACAGAAGGAATGTCACTAGTCACGATCATGTCATAGATACAGAAGGAACGCTGTCACTAGTCATGATCATGTCATAGATACAGAAGGAATGTCACTAGTCACGATCATGTCATAGATACAGAAGGAACGCTGTTACTAGTCACGATCATGTCATAGATACAGAAGGAACGCTTTCTTTTAAAATAGGCATCTGAGTGATAGCCTATAGAGGGAAAATGCTACTGACTGTGGATATCGATAACTATGATAATTGACCTACAGTTAATATTCATGACTGAGTTGGAAAACAGTAAGAAATACTATAAAAAAGTGACTGACGTACAGTAGGTGTGGTCAGACTGCATAGGAGGGACTGACGTACATTAGGTGTGGTCAGACTCCATAGGAAGGACTGACGTACAGTAGGTTTAGTCAGACTGCATCGGAGGGACTGACGTACAGTAGGTGTGGTCAGGCTGCATAGGAAGAACTGACGTACAGTAGGTTTGGTCAGACTGCATAGGAGGGACTGACGTACAGTAGGTGTGGTCAGACTACATAGGAGGGACGGACGTACTGTAGGTTTGGTCAAACTGCATCGGAGGGACTGACGTACAGTAGGTGTGGTCAGGCTGCATAGGAAGGACTGACGTACAGAAGGTTTGGTCAGACTGCATAGGAGGGACTGACGTACAGTAGGTGCGGTCAGGCTGCATAGGAAAAACTGACGTACTGTAGGTTTGGTCAGACTGCATCGGAGGGACTGACGTACAGTAGGTGTGGTCAGGCTGCATAGGAAGGACTGACGTACAGTAGGTTTGGTCAGACTGCATAGGAGGGACTGACGTACTTTAGGTTTGGTCATACTGCATAGGAGAGACTGACGGGCAGTAGGTGTGGTCAGACTGTATATGAGACTGCAGTAGGAGTGGTCAGACTGCATAGGAGACTGCAGTAGGTGTGGTCAGACTGTATAGAAGACTGCAGTAGGTGGGGTCAGACTGTACAGAAGACAGCAGTAGGTATGGTCAGACTGTAAAAGAGACAGCGGTAGGTGTAGTCAGACTGTAAAGAAGACAGCAGTAGGTGTGGTCAGACTGTAAAGAAGACAGCAGTAGGTGTGGTCAGACTGACATGCAGGTTTTCAAGTGACGAAGCATAACCTCTTCATTAAAAATGTTGACAGGATACGAATGCTCCCTCACCAGTACACAGAGGCCCTTCCTTCAGAGCCTCCCTAATACATCACGCCTCTTCCACAAAGGCACTTTCATCAGAGCCTTACCAATTCATCACGCCTCTTCCACAGAGGCCCTTCCTTCAGAGCCTCCCTAATACATCACGCCTCTTCCACGAAGGCACTTCAATCTGAGCCTTACCAATTCATCACGCCTCTTCCACAGAGGCACTTCCTTCATAGCCTCACTAGTACATCACACCTCTTCCACGAAGGCACTTTCATCAGAGCCTTACCAATTCATCACGCCTCTTCCACAGAGGCACTTCCTTCAGAGCCTCACCAGTACATCACGCCTCTTCCACGAAGGCACTTTCATCAGAGCCTTACCAATAAATCACGCCTCTTCCACAGAGGCACTTTCATCAGAGCCTCACCAATAGATCACGCCTCTTCCACAAAGGCTCTTTCATCAGAGCCTCACCAGTGCATCATGCCTCTTCCACAGAGGCACTTCGCCCAGAGTCTTACCAGTGCAACACGCCTCTTCCACGATGCAATCCATCAGAACCTGGCCAGTGCATCATGCCTCTTCCACGGTGCACTTCCATCAGAACCTGGCCAGTGCATCATGCCTCTTCCACAGAGGCACTTCCATCAGAGCCTTGACAGTGCATCATGCCTCTTCCACAGAGGTACTTCCATCAGAGCCTTGCCAGTGCATCATGCCTCTCCCACGGTGCACTTCCATCAGAACCTGGCCAGGGCATTATGCCTCTTCCACGATGCACTTCCATCAGAACCTGGTCAGTGCATCATGCCTCTTCCATAGAGGCACTTCCATCAGAACTTGGTCAGTACATTATGCCTCTTCCTCGATGCACTTCCATCAGAACCTGGCCAGTGCATCATGCCTCTTCCACGATGTACTTCCATCAGAACCTGGCCAGTGCATCATGCCTCTTCCACGATGCACTTCCATCAGAACCTGGCCAGTGCATCATGCCTCTTCCACAGAGGCACTTCCATCAGAGCTGGAGAGCGATCGTGAAAATAATTTCATTCGTTGAGGCCGTCAAGGGAAAGGTGTTAATTAGAATTTAGTTCAATATTAACTTACAAATATTGTATTGCTATGTTTACTGTATAATACAATCTTAGAATAATATTATATTGCTATGTTTACTGTATAATACAATCTTAGAATGACATTGTATTGCTATGTTTACTGTATAATACAATCTTAGCAAGAACAATATGCATTTTCAATCTCCTTTGCCGCTTCTCGCAAAATACATTTACCGAGTTGACACCAGTTTCTGATCTTCATACGGCATACAACCTCTCGGTGCCTCCCATGCGAACAACAAGGAGCTACACTAGTTTCTGACTTTTATACGGCATACAAACTCTCGGTGCCTACCATGCAAACAACCTCTCGGTACCTCCCATGCAAACCAACTCTCGGTGCCTCCCATGGAAACAACAAGGAGAAGGTGGCTGCCTCCCCTCCCCCTTAAGGTCTGAACATGTGAAAGGATGCATATTGACTAAAAAAAAATCGCCCCTCATCTCCCTGGGATAAATTTTGGCTACGCGCCTGCAAGCAACATTTTGGTTGTTCCCATAGAGACAACCTCTCGGTGGCTTCCATGCAGCCAACCTCCCAAAGGCTCCCATACAGACATAAGATCCCTAGGCCGCTTTCATAACAGCCCTTCACTGGGCAGCGTTACAGGCAGTTAACTGAACTACTGTACAGACAGTCTCTCACTTGGCTGCTTTACTGGCAGTCTCTCCCTTAGCTGTTTCACAGAGTCTCTCACTTGGCTGCTTTACTGACAGTCTCTCCCTTAGCTGTTTCACAGAGTCTCTCACTTGGCTGCTTTACTGACAGTCTCTCCCTTAGCTGTTTCACAGAGTCTCTCACTTGGCTGCTTTACTGACAGTCTCTCCCTTAGCTGCTTCACAGAGTCTCTCACTTGGCTGCTTTACTGACAGTCTCTCCCTTAGCTACTTCACAGAGTCTCTCACTTGGTTGCTTTACTGACAGTCTCTCGCTTAGCTGCTCCACAGAGTCTCTCACTTGGCTGCTTTACTGACAGTCTCCCATTTGGCTGCGTTACAGCGTCTCCCACTTGGCTGCTTTGCAGGCAGTCTCACACTGGACTAATTTGCTGACAGTCTTGCAGTCTGCTGCTTCCAGGACAGTCTCTCAATATGATCTGCAGAGCAGTCCAGTGGGAGGTAGTTTGCGTAGAAGTCCAGTGAGAGGTTGTTTGCATAACAGTTCAGTGAGAGGTTGTTTGCATTGCAGTCCAGTGAGAGGTTGTGTGCATTGCAAGCAGTCCAGTGAGAGATTGTTTGCAGCTGTCCAGTGAGAGGTTGTCTGCATAGCAGTCCAGTGGGTGGTTATCTGGGGCAAAGTAGTTCAGCGCGAGGCTGCCTGCAAAGTAGACCAGTGAGAGACTGCCTGCAAAACAGACCAGCAAGGGAGTGCCTGCAAATCAGACCCGTATGAGTCTTCCTGCAAGCCAGCCCAGTAGTGCATAACAGTCTACTAAGAGGTGGTCTGCATAGCAGTCCAGTGAGAGGTTGTCTGCATAGCAGTCCAATAAGAGATTGTCTGCATAGCAGTCCAGTGAGAAATCATCTGCAGTGCAGTCCAGTGAGAGGTTGTCTGCAGTGCAGTCCAGTGAGATGAAGTGCAGTTCAGTGAGATGTCATCTGCAGAGCAGTGCAGTGAGAGGTTGCCTGCGTAGCAGTCGAGTGAGAGGTCCCTTCTTACACATAAACAGTTGTCATCATCGCATGCCTTGCATGCGATCATCGGTTACCTTCCTTCATCGGTTACCTTCCTCCACCTAAATAGCAGTCATCAAGCTGACCCACAGAGAAGAAACGCCTTTCATGCGATCATCGGTTACCTTCCTTCACCTAAATAGCAGTCATCAAGCTGACCCACAGAGAAGAAACGCCTTTCATGCGATCATCGGTTACCTTCCTTCACCTAAATAGCAGTCATCAATCTGACCCACAGAAAAGTAGTGCCTTTCATGTGATCATCGGTTACCTTCCTATACCTAAATAGCAGTCATCAAGCTGACCCACAGAGAAGTAGTGCCTTTCATGTGATCATCGGTTACCTTCCTATACCTAAATAGCAGTCATCAAGCTGACCCACAGAGAAGTAGTGCCTTTCATGCGATCATCGGTTACCTTCCTACACCTAAATAGCTGTCATCAAGCTGACCCACAGAAAAGTAATGCCTTTTATGTGATCATCGGTTACCTTCCTATACCTAAATAGCAGTCATCAAGCTGACCCACAGAGATGAAGTGCCTTTCATGCGATCATCGGTTACCTTCCTATACCTAAATAGCAGTCATCAAGCTGACCCACAGAGAAGTAGTGCCTTTCATGCGATCATCGGTTACCTTCCTATACCTAAATAACAGTCAACAAGCTGACCGACAGAGAAGTAGTGCCTTTCATGCGATCATCGGGTACCTTCCTATATCTAAATAGCAGTCATCAAGCTGACCCACAGAGAAGTAACACTTTTCATGCGACTATCATTTATCTTTCTACAGCTAATGTCGTGAATGCATAGGATATATCATATAAAACTACTTTCATCCAATCAATACAATATCCTCTGGATATATCAGCTCCTTATTACACCACTCTGGATATGTCAGCTCCTTATTACACCACTCTGAATATGTCAGCACCTTATTACACCACTCTGGATATGTCAGCTCCCTATTACACCACTCTGGACGTGTAAGCCATTTATAACACCACTCTGAATATGTCAGCTTCTTATTACACCACTCTGGATCTGTCAGCTCCTTACTACACCACTCTGGATATGTCAGCTATTTATTACAACACTCTGGATATGTCAGCTCCTTATTACACCACTATGGATATGTCAGCGCCTTATTAAACCACGCTGGATATGCAAGCTCCTTATTACACCACTCTGGATATGTCAACCCCTTATTATGCCACTCTGGATATGTCAGCTTCTTATTACACCACTGTGTATATGTCAGCTCCTTATGACACCACTCTGGATATGTCTGCTCATTATTATACCACTCTGGATATGTCAGTTTTTTATTACACCACTCTGGATATGTCAGCTCCTTATTATACCACTCTGGATATGTCAGCTCCTTATTATACCACTTTGGATATGTCAGCTCCTCATTTTACCACTCTGGATATGTCAGCTCCTTATTACACCACTCTGGATACGCCAGCTCTTTATTGCACCACTCTGGATATGTCAGCTCCTTATTACACCACTCTGGATATGTCTGCTTCTTATTACACCAATCTGGATATGTCAGCTCCTTATTACACCACTCTGGATATGTCAGCTCCTTATTATATCTTTCTGGAAATGTCAGCTCCTTATTACCACACTCTGGAGATGTCAGCTCCTTATTACACCACTCTGGATATGTCAGCTTCTTATTACACCACTCTGAATATGTCAGTTCCTTATTACGCTACTCTGGATATGTAAGCTCCTTATTACACCACTCTGGATATGTCAGCTCCTTATTACACCACTCTGGATATGTCAGCTCCTTATTACACCACTCTGGATATGCCAGCTCCTTATTACACCACTCTAGACATGTCAGCTCCTCATTACACCACTCTGGATACATCAGCTCCTTATTACACCACTCTGGATAGGTTAGATCCTTATAACACCCCTCTGGATGTGTCACCTCTTTATTACACCACTCTGGGTATGTCAGCTCCTTATTACATCACTCTGGATATGTCAGCTCCTTATTACACCACTCTGGATATGTCAGCTCCTTATTACATCACTCTGGATATGTCAGCTCCTTATCACACTACTCTGGATATGTCAGCTCCTTATTACACCACTCTGGATATGTCCGCTCATTATTACACCACTCTGAATATGTCAGCTCCTTATTACACCACTCTGGATATGTCAGTTCCTTATTACACCACTCTGGATATGTCAGCTTTTCATTACACCACTCTGGATATGTCAGCTATTTATTACACTATTCTGGATATGTCATCTCCTATTACACCACTCATGATATGTCAGCTCCTTATTACACCACTCTTGATATGTCAGCTCATTATTACACCACTCTGGCTATGTAAGCTCCTCATGACACCACTCTGGATATGTCAACTTCTTATTACACTACTCTGGATATGTCAGCTCAATTTTACATCACTCTGAATATGTCAGCTCCTTATTGCACCACTCTGGATATGTCAGCTCCTTATTACACCACTCTGAATATGTCAGCTCCTCACTACACCACTCTGGATATGTCAGTTCCTTATTACACCACTCTGGATATGTCAGTTCTTTATTACACCACTCTGGATATGTCAGCTCCTTATTACGGGTGAGCGAGTGCAGTGTCTACCGCCCTCCCTACCCCCCTTTTCCCAACTGCCGTTGGAAATTTCTTCTACTCGCTGTTGTCAGATGAATTTCCCCTGTCGTTATAGAGCAATTCTTTAGAAACAAGGTATCTCCCTGTTGTGGGAGTAAGTCA
>SDVV010028443.1:0-11957 GCA_016164225.1 Gammarus roeselii | reverse complement strand
CGCGACGCAGATGGTGCCTGTGATGAAGAGATAAGAGATGAACGGGAAGCTGATCGCGACGCAGATGGTGCCTATGATGAAGAGATAAGAGATGAACGGGAAGCTGATCGCGACGCAGATGGTGCCTATGATGAAGAGATAATAGATGAACGGGAAGCTGATCGCGACGCAGATGGTGCCTATGATGAAGAGATAAAAGATGAACGGGAAGCTGATCGCGACGCAGATGGTGCCTATGATGAAGAGATAAAAGATGAACGGGAAGCTGATCGCGACGCAGATGGTGAATGTGATGAAGAGATAAAAGATGAACGGGAAGCTGATCGCGACGCAGATGGTGCCTGTGATGAAGAGATAACAAGAGATAACAAGAGATAACAAGATAACCATCTGCGTCGCTGGACTCGTATTCCGGCGACGCAGGATCGAATCTTGGCGATGACTGAAGTTTTTCCAATGATGATTTCACTGTCCACATACATTTCTCCCAACGTTATTGTTGGTATATTCTCTCTAAGATAACAAGAAGTTAAACATTTGGAGTCAATAAATTAAAAAATTATTTATAAAAAATTCGTGCGGGAACAGTAACGAACTCGTGTATAATAGTTGGTAAAAAGTAGATACCGCGTTGATCCCCATTTACCTTTCCATTGATTGATGTTTGCAAGGACTAAGTATCAACATTAGGCCATTCTCATAGGTGTTACGACGCAATTCACATTGCCTTAATTTACAAGTGGCCATTCTCATTGGTGTTACGACGCAATTCACATTGCCTTGATTTACAAGTGGCCATTCTCATTGGTGTTACGACGCATTTCACATTGCCTTGGCTTACAAGTGGTCATTCTCATTGGTGTTACGACGCAGTTCACATTGCCTTGGCTTACAAGTGGCCATTCTCATTGGTATTACGACGCAGTTCACATTGCCTTGGCTTACAAGTGGCCATTCTCATTGGTGTTACGACGTCTTTCACATTGCCTTGGCTTACAAGTGGCCATTCTCATTGGTATAACGACGCAGTTCACATTGCCTTGGCTTACAAGTGGCCATTCACATTGGTGTTACGACGCAATTCACATTGCCTTGATTTACAAGTGGCCATTCTCATTGGTGTTACGACGCATTTCACATTGCCTTGGCTTACAAGTGGTCATTCTCATTGGTGTTACGACGCAGTTCACATTGCCTTGGTTTACAAGTGGCCATTCTCATTGGTATTACAACGCAGTTCACATTGCTTTGGCTTACAAGTGGCCATTCTCATTGGTGTTACGACGGCTTTCACATTGCCTTGGCTTACAAGTGGCCATTCTCATTGGTATTACGACGCAGTTTACATTGCCATGGCTTGCAAGTGGCCATTCTCATTGGTGTTACGACGCCTTTCACATTGCCTTGGCTTACAAGTGGCCATTCTCATTGGTGTTACGACGCCTTACACATTGCCTTGGCTTACAAGTATTTAGCAACAAGTATAAGAAGACAACAACAGGCCTTTTGGTTCAACAAGGTTGTCTTCTGATAGTACGAAGACTAATTCTGAAGTAGTACGTAATGACCGCTTCATGCATCATGGTAAATTCTGTTTTTTTTAAGACACAGCAAGGACTGATGTCTAACATTACTTTCCCAAACTTTATTCACGTCTACAACTCACCTATAAGGTGCCAGACTTTTCTTCGACCGTAGCGGGAACACACCGGTATTTTGTTTTCTTTATCGGAGAATATCCCGACGATGGGAGTGCTGAAACCATCTGCCAGCTGGCCGACGAGCAGGATTACGCCCGCCAGAGTGGCAGGAAACAGGAGCACCTGGCGGAGGGGGAGGGGGGGAATTAGGAATTTGACTGAATGGAAAACACACGAGCAGCTTCTCTTTTACGGTTGAACAATAAAACAAGTAGGGACTTCCTCGCATTTGGTGATTGCACTTGAGGGACTAACATTTATATGTGGGACTAACTTTTATTTGTGGGACTAACTTTTATTTGTGGGACTAACTTGTATTTGTCGGACTAACATTCATTTGTGGAACTAACATTCATTTGTGGGACTAACATTCATTTGTGGGACTAACATTCATTTGTGGGACTAACATTCATTTGTGGGACTAACATTCATTTGTGGGACTAACATTCATTTGTGGGACTAATATTAATTCGTAGGACTAACATTAATTCGTAGGACTAACATTAATTTGTGGGACTAACATTCAATTGTGGGACCAACATTCAACTGTGGGACTAACATTCAATTGTGGGACTAACATTCAATTGTGGGACTAACATTCAATTGTGGGACTAACATTCAATTGTGGGACTAACATTCATTCGTAGGACTAACATTCATTTGTGGGACTAACATTCATTTGTTGGACTAACTATCATTTAACGACGGTCTTCGATCTGAATTATCAAGATTAGGCAGTACAATTGCTATGGAATCCTTGGATTAGGCGTTCCATTTGATAGGTCTCGGTTCTGTTCTAAAATGTGTACTTCCAGGTGAACTCGATTGAGAACCTCGAAGAGAACTCGAGTCGTATGGGTGTACTGGGTAGAATGCAGAAAAGCTGGGAAGAGCAGCGACTCTGTGATGGGAGACTTGAGTTCCTTGCCTCACACAGCCAGGTTTGTTGAGACCGAAGAGCTTTTTGTTGAATATAAAGTCACGTTTCAGGACACTAGGCCTCTGCCGCCTGATCTGTATACTCATGTCAACCCCAGCTCTCTATCCATCTGCTGGATTGATCATATTGATCTGTCTTTGCTGTTGTTAGATTCAACAGTTTCATGTCACACGCTTCCTGATGGGGCCCGCATGGATCACTGTGCCATAAGGGTTAACAGAGATGTTGAGAATGTTTATCCTCTTGCAAGTTGAATCCCGCGAGGTTAAAGCGATTGACTGAAATTTTGAGCCCAAGCTGACGACGGATAGATTCTATGTAATACATGATACCCTTCTATCACACATTCTTTATAAAACTTATCGGAATGAATGAATTAGTTGATAGCGACCGACTGAATGACCTGTTAGTTGCATCAGACAAATTAATGACCTGTTAGTTGCATGAGACAAATTAATGACCTGTTAGTTGCATGAGACAAAGTAATGACCTGTTTGTTGCATGAGACAAATTAATGACCTACTTGTTGCATGAGACAAAGTAATGACCTGTTAGTTGCATGAGAAAGTAATGACCTGTTAGTTGCATGAGACAAAGTAATGACCTGTTAGTTGCATGAGAAAGTAATGACCTGTTAGTTGCATGAGAAAGTAATGACCTGTTAGTTGCATGAGACAAAGTAATGACCTGTTAGTTGCATGAGACAAAGTAATGACCTGTTAGTTGCATGAGACAAAGTAATGACCTGTTAGTTGCATGGGAAAGTAATGACCTGTTAGTTGCATGAGACAAAGTAATGACCTGTTAGTTGCATGAGAAAGTAATGACCTGTTAGTTGCATGAGAAAAGTAATGACCTGTTAGTTGCATGAGAAAGTAATGACCTGTTAGTTGCATGAGAAAGTAATGACCTGTTAGTTGCATGAGACAAAATAATGACCTGCTAGTTGCATGAGAAAGTAATGGCCTGTTAGTTGCATGAGAAAGTAATGACCTGTTAGTTGCATGAGAAAGTAATGACCTGTTAGGTGCATGAGACAAAGTAATGACCTGATAGTTGCATGAGAAAGTAATGACCTGTTAGTTGCATGAGACAAAGTAATGGCCTGTTAGTTGCATGAGACAAAGTAATGACCTGTTAGTTGCATGAGACAAAGTAATGACCTGTTAGTTGCAGGAGACAAAGTAATGACCTGTTAGTTGCAGGAGACAAAGTAATGACCTGTTAGTTGCAGGAGACAAAGTAATGACCTGTTAGTTGCAGGAGACAAAGTAATGACCTGTTAGTTGCATGAGACAAAGTATTTTAACTGCTGGTCGACGAGTTTTTTGGAATAAGGAAACCGAGTAAATGCAATGTCCCCGGGTGGAATGAACGAGCGAAGTAATGAAATTATGTTGTAAGGGACGCTGTGGTTCAGTGGAATGCTGCTAGAAAAACTTTGAGTGGGTCAACTTGGAGTAGCAATGAGAGTAGCCAAATCCCGTTTTGGCAGGGAACATGCGCTAACGGAAAATTAGCAACAATTTCACGTGCATTCCCTTCTCTCGAAGGTGCGTGAGGGTAGGTGCAAGAATTTAGGGAAATAAATTCAAGCACTTAACCATAAGGGAGAATCTCTGGAGCAGATCATTCTCGAAAGATTGCTAATGTATTTGATCATGGCGGACAGTCAGTTTGGATTCAATATAGCCATGGAACGGAAATGATGATATTTGCGTTGAAACAAACAGTAGAATACTAATGAATTAGGAACTCTATCTTGATGGGCTTTTTGATACAAATAAAGAGTGTGGCAGCGTTAATAACTGGACTGTTCAGAAAAGGAATTAAAGAGGAATCCCCTCCTCACATTGTTCAGTTGCTTGTGTTTTGGTACAGAGAACAGAAATTTCTTGTGCGGAGAGGTAGTTCCAAATCAGGGTCCTATCATCGTACCAGTGGAATTAGATTGGATAAGAGTGACGAGGCTTTCTAGCGCACTGGCGCCGAACGTCAAACCAGCAAACAGTCCTGCATCAAGTTAGCCTTTGTTTTTATTCTTCTTTTAATGTTATGTTAGGTTTCCAACTGCGCAAAGTCAAAGTCCTTTACGCGGCGAACGTCTATGGTATGTACGGGTGCCACACGAGGTACAGGAACTCCTAAAATGCTGAGGCCATATGGTCCCCGCACTCCCCGGTTGGCAGTAAGGAGGAAGACTACACTTCCTAACCTGCTTCAGAGCCGCAAGGATCCGCAGTAGTCCTTGAGGTGCCGGGCTGTGCGCTCCAACACTTGCTGAGGGGAAGATGTAGACGAGACAGAAATCGGGGATCCCATGCATGAGATCTACACCAGGTGTGGGGAATTTCACGCATGTGAACAGCAAAAAATGAAAGAAGGAGAAGGAATACTCGTAGATAAAGGCTGCATGAAAGAAAGAGCGCAACTTTGCTGTTATTTGATACCCGAAAGGAGAATAGTTGTTATGAGAGTTGTTAAGAAGGAGTCTGAGACAAGTTTAGGAAAATTTGAGGTAGACATAAGATGCAAATGAGGTAAATAAAAATTAAACAAATCAGGACGGGGGAGAAAAGGAGATATAGTAGAGGGTGATGAAAAGGGGAGTCGGAAGGGGAATAAGGGTGTTCACCCCCCCCCTCACTCGGTTGTGCCATGACTCCGGTGCAGCCTAAGGGGGGGTGGGGGGGTCAATGGAATTAGACGGGGAGGTCAATAGTCTCCATCGCTGTATAATGTTTACAAAAATTTCTAAATTACACATTCATCAGGGCGTACGCAGGGGGTCATTTTGTCAATTGATGTGTAAATAATCTTAGTTATGCCGATGACACATGGTGTCAGTAACTCCAACTCGCTTGGCCTTGAAAAAAACTTCTAGATGCTTGTAGTCATTATGCTCGGACTACAAGCATCAGAGCGTTACTTCTCGACTGATGGTGTAACAATAACTGATTTGGTGACACTAGACGACAAAATGACGTTGGTAACATGCTAATGCGGAAATTTTCTTTTGCGCCAAGCGAAGCAAAATTTCAGTTTATAAATCATACTGTTACCCAATTTACTGCAATGCACCATGGTGAAGTGTCTGCCAATATATTAAGGTAAATAATTGTAATTTTCTATGTGCATTCTGACTGAGCTCCGTCGCGATCCGTGATCAGTTTCTCAGTCATTGACTGCACCGGAACATCGCAACTAAACCCTACGGCTAAATAGACTAGCCGTTAATTAATAATAATCAGTATAGACTAGCCTCTGTGATTAGGTGAGAGTACAAAGTTGCAGTGGAAAGTAGTCTTCGTAGTCACAATGTGATAGAGGAAGCCGAACGCGAATGAAGATATTGTTCGTCACTCGCACAAAGAAGCTAGTCCTCAGTATTCTGTTTGCAGTACAATCTTTAGTTGTTATGATAAACTACCCCGCCAGGGAGAGTAAAGTAGTCGTAGCGTACAGATAAATAGAAGATTCTCTCTACCTGATGAGATAATTTTACTCTGCTTATGATTCGCATGGAGGCGTAAATGTGAAGAATGACTCAGCATTTTTATGAGTAGGAGCAAGTATGTGAACCACATGGTGAAGCTATGTGTAAAAAGTCTCACCTTTTCGAAGAATATGAGGAGGTAGGTGAACCACATAGAGGCGCATAGGTCATTGAAGACATGGCCGACGCCGTAGCAGAATTTGGTGGAGAGTGACATCGGGCTGAGTCGCCCCTCCTCAGCTGGAGCGAGTTGGGGGGCATCTTTAGAAGGCTTCTGGCTGGGGGAGGAGGGTGTAAAGCCCCCGTTGGTTTGGGTGAGGGCATCGGTGCCTTTCATGACTTCATTAGGAAATCCTAAACCTAATTTGTGATCATTCTTGTTGATGTCTTTGGTCATGATGACGAAGGGTTCCCTAGAAAAGAAAGACAATTTAATTGAACACGTGAACATGAAATATAACGAACATCGATGTCTGTCAATGTTGTGAACAGAACATATAACGAAGTCATCATCAGCACTCACTAATACAATATTATTCCTTGTTTAGTTTCACTCCGCACCCTCCCCCCTTCCAAAGTGCATGGTATCATGTATGATATAACAGTAAAAGCCTGTCTAATGGTTGAAGCAGTCGGTTGATCCGTTGGAGTCGGAAAGCCAGAGGCTTCTGTTGATCATATAATCAATGAAGGTTCGGAAAACAAAGAAGCTCTGATTCGATATATCCGCGAGCATCTGTGAGGAAGGAGCCCGTTGTATATTATTATCCATTAAGATTATTCGATCTCGTAATGTGACCACACCTTGTTAAACTTAACAGCGTTTGGATAAGCGGAAGTAATCAACAACAGTCGCAGAATACCCGACTTGCATAGATATTTTTCCTTAAAAAGGAAACGATGACTTCTGAACCTGCTGAAGGGATGAAACTATGCAGGTTGGAGAAGAACACTACCTCAGTCGTGGAGGAGCTACGACGAGGAGTTATCCGAAGATGGAAAGTTTTTTTATGGGTTCCGAAAGCCCCGGGAAGCTGACACCATCATTTATTTCCTAAAGCCCCCAAAGATAGGGAAACCCCTGGCCCCAACACCCGTCCGAGGTTGTGGCATCCAACCATACTACTGCCGCCTCCAGCCCTGTTGGAGTTACGGCCTACTTCTCTATACTTAACAACATATCCGATCTAGAATAGAAAGTTGATTTCTGAGGCGATAACGGGCCAGATGGAGAAGTTCAAGAAGACTTTGAGAAGCTGAAAGGGAATTTCGGGAGCATAGAGGAAATCGAAAAAAAAGTGAATGATGCCAAGGTACCACACTAGTGATCTCTGGCACTGGGGTTCCTCATACCGACAACAGAGAAAATTGTTCAAATTTTGTCACTACCACCTGAAGGAAAAACTCCACCCGAACATTGTCGCTTCTGACATCTCTGCCTGTCGCCTACTTGGGCGAAAGCCGCCAACAGCGACGTGATGACCGCAACATCAGTGAATTTTTTCAAAAGATTCCCCATGACTGAGCAAACTGTTATAAGAGCCTCACCCAGATCAGGAATACGATCATGGACCACCTTACACCCTGTGCACAAGATGCTCAAAGTCCCGAAAGCCTTGAGCCTTTAGAACGCCAATGAACACGCAGGAGAGTGCATGTTCAATGGCTGAAATCCCGAAGAGGCGTGGCTCATCGTTCAAACGGCTCAAGGCTTTCGAGACTTTGAACATCGTGTGCGGAGGGTATTAGGAAGGCTTAGCAAATAGTTGCCGTCAAGATCACCGACCCCGGCTCCGTGGAGGCTCAGTTTCAGTGCGGAGAAGGCACAACCCATCGTCTCCCGGAACCCGCAACCAGCACGTATGCGGAAGCACCCGCTCCAAACTGGCGATTGTTTGTGCCAACGTCCTGGTGAAGCCGCTCTACACCCTTATTGAAAACCGTTCGTTAGAGTCGTCTTTCGAAACGTAGGTACCAAATACCATGCATCAGACTTCAATTAATGGCGTTGACGTTCACTAGGTGGTATCTGCACCGTTTTTTGAATGCGAGAGTCCACTGTAAATTGGATATTGCTTATATTCTCAGTGTTTAATTGTTCTTTTTGTCGAAGTTCCTGCAAATTGTAACACGACTTATTTCATTACCATTCATGTTAATGCGTTAGTCGTATTACTTTAGTCCGCTAAATTAAATCCAGTTTGTCGGCGCGTACAGTAGCGAAAAAAAATTCGTTCATGGTTAGCCTGAAACCGAAAAGCAAGCTATCATTTTCGCGCATGGAATTTATATTCAAATGAAAATTTCTTACGGTATTATACCTGAACAATCCTGCTCAATGGATAATATCAATCGAATTTCAAATGAGTTCAAATATTGAGCGAAAATTGATCATTGAAGATTTCACCTAATCTTTCAATCATAAACGAATTTTCTTTCGCTACTGTACCTACGAGAAATATTTTGCCTTACTGATTGTCCATCGAATAAATTTAGGATTTTTTTATAACAGTCCACCAATGATATCAACGTATTATCATCGAGGAATGTTGTAAATGTAAAATTTACCGCTATGTGTTCATATTTTTCTATTAGCTTTATATACATCCGGATTCATGTCCCCATCCAGCTACAACGCGACACTTGCTGCACCGTGACACTTGCTGCAACGTGACACTTGCTCTACCACGACACTTGCTGCAACGCGACACTGGCTGCAACGTGACACTTGCTCTACCACGACACTTGCTGCAACGCGACACTGGCTGCAACGCGACACTTGTTGCAATGCGACACTTTCTGCAAGTCGATACTTGCTGCAACGCGACAATTGCTGCAATTGACACTAGCTGCAATGTGGCACTTGCTGCTATGTGACACTTGCTGCTATGTGACACTGCTACACTGCAACACTGCGATACTTGCTGCAATGCGACACTAGCTGCAATGTGACACTTGCTGCTATGTGACACTTGCTACTATGTGATACTTGCTGCTATGTGACACTGCTGCACTGCAACACTGCGATACTTTCTGCAATGCGGTACTTGCTGCCATACGACACTTGCTGCAACGCGACACTTGCTGGGACGTCATATTTGCTGTAATGTGACAATTGCTGCAATGCGACACTTGCTGAGATGCGACACTTGCAGCAATGCAACAATGCTACACCGTGACACTTGCTGCAACGAGATCCTGCTAAACCGCGACATTTGCTGTAAGGAGACACTTCTATACCGCGACACTTGCTGCAATACAAGACTTGCCACAGCGCGACTCTTGCTGCAATGAGACACTGCTACACTGCGACTCAATGTGGCACTTGCTGCAATGAGACATTGCCGGACCGAGGCACTTACTGCAATGAGACAGTGCTGCGCCGCGACTCTTGCTGCAATGAGACTCTGCGAAGTCGCGACACTTGCTACAATGAGACACTTGCTGTTATACGACACTTGCTGCGATGCGACACTTGCTGCGATGCGACACTTGCTGCGATGCGACACTGCTATACCGTGACAGACACTAGCTGCGATGCGACGCCTGCTATACCGCGACACTTGCTGCAATGAGATACCTGCGGCAATGAGACATTGCTGCAATGAGTCACTTGTTGCAATGAGACGTTGCTACACCGCGACGCTAGCTGCAGTGAGACACTTGCTGCAATAAGACAATGCTAGACCGCGACACTTGCTGTAATGAGACACTAGCTGTAATGAGACTCTTGCTGCAATGAGACACTGCCACACCGCGACACCTGCTGAAATGCAACACTTTCTGCAATGCGACACGTGCTGCAATGAGACACTAGCTGCAATGAGACACTAGCTGCAATGAGACGCTTGTGGCTAGTGGGTGCCACACTTGGTGATCTAGCGAGTGGGTGACACATGCTGCGATATGGCGAGTCGGTGACACAAGTGGTGATGTGGCGAGTGGGTGACACACATGGTGATGTAGTGAGTGAATGAAACACGTGGCTATGTGGAGAGTGGATGAACCACGTGGCGATGCGGCGAGTCGGTGCCACACGTGGCGATGTGGCGAGCAGGAGACAAACGTAACAATGTGGTGAGTGGGTGCCACACGTGACGATATGCCGAGTGGGTGCCACACTATTACAAGTGTTTACAAGTGTAGGAAGACAATAACAGGCCTATTAGCCTAAATTAAATTGTCATTTGAAGGCAAGATGGATAGTTTTGAAGTAGAACGTCTATGAGAGCATTATCTGCTATTTCTATTTTTGATAACATCAAGATTGGGAACGATTCAGCTATTTATCGGCAATTTATGTACAACTTGTCGAGCCGCGACTTAAACGCTTCAATTGTATCGCTGTTTACAACATCCGCTGGAAGTTTGTTGCATTCTTCGACAACTCTATACGTGAAGAAATTGCGCGTGATGTCGAGTGAGAAACGTCCCCCAACGACTTTGTATCCATTGTTCCTAGTCACTCCGTTTGTATCCAGAGCGAATAGGCTCGGTCGGTCGACGTTTTCCTCAACATTCATAATCTTCCACACTTCAATCATGTCGCCTTTGACTCGACGTTTCTCTAGCGAATCAAGTCCACAGTCCATAGTAATAGACTATGATGCAATGGACTGTGATGCAATGGACTGTTATGCAATGGACTGTTATGCAATGGACTGTTATGCAATGGACTGTGATGCAATGGACTGTGATGCAATGGACTGTGATGCAATGGACTGTGATGCAATGGACTGTGATGCAATGGACTGTGACGCAATGGACTGTGACGCAATGGACTGTGACGCAATGGACTGTGACGCAATGGACTGTGACGAAATGGACTGTGATGCAATGGACTGTGATAAAATGGACTGTGATACAATGGACTGGGATGCAATGGACTGTGATGCTATGGACTGTGATACAATGGACTGTGATGCAATGAACTGTGATGCAATGAACTGTGATGCAATGGACCACAGTAACAGACTAAACCTGTGGGACACCCCCGGTGTCACCATTCGGTACAACTTCACCTGTTGGACACACCCAGCATCAGCATTCGGTACAACTACACCTGTGGGACACACCCAGCATCAGCATTCGGTACAACTACACCTGTGGGACACACCCAGCATCAGCATTCAGTACAACTACACCTGTGGGACACACCCAGCATCAGCATTCGGTACAACTACACCTGTGGGACACACCCAGCATCAGCATTCGGTACAACTACACCTGTGGGACACACCCAGCATCAGCATTCGGTACAACTACACCTGTGGGACACACCCAGCATCAGCATTCGGTACAACTACACCTGTGGGACACACCCAGTATCAACATTCGGTACAACAATGACTCCATTATTCCTCGAAATACCAAGATTTATAATTTGAACGAAGCATCTCGTTTGTTCCCGCAGCCCACGACTCCCCCAATGCCCTCCTCTCTCCACGATAGCGATTGGGTTACCCCCAGTGCCCCCCCCCCTACCCATTCACGCCGCCGAAGTTAGAAGTCAGCATCCTGTCGTCAAACGTGTGCCTCCTATCTGGTGATGATCGGATGCGATGGCCGGAAAGGCAGTGTTTCAGTTAGGTCCTGCCTTCACAACAACCAAGCAAACATGCTATATGCTCTAATGATGATCGGATGCGATGGCCGGAAAGGCAGTGTTTCAGTTAGGTCCTGCCTTCACAACAACCATGCAAACATGCTATATGCTCTAATGATGATCGGATGCGATGGCCGGAAAGGCAGTGTTTCAGTTAGGTCCTGCCTTCACAACAACCATGCAAACATGCTATATGCTCTAATGATGATCGGATGC
>SDVV010028442.1:0-11957 GCA_016164225.1 Gammarus roeselii | reverse complement strand
GAGAATGGGAAACGAAGTTCACCAACAGAAAAGACCAAGTGTTCATCAACCGCTTGTGCACGGGACACACGTGGATAACTCACAATCACCTGATGGATGTCGACATAGGACCAAACGCACCACCTTGCCCCTGTTGCCACCAAGTGGCTATCAGCGTGAAACACTTACTGATGGATTGCAACGCACTCGCGGCAGCCCGACGAGCGTTCCTAGATCGCCCGTGCAACCTACAAAGCCTACTCACGGACCCAACCTACCGTAAAAAGCTTATCGCTTTCGGAAAACACACCGAACTATACGAAGCTGTCTAAACCTCTAACACCTGTGCAAATGAGGTGGTCCCTCCAACTCATTACGCACAGAAACAACAACTCATTTTACGAAGATACGCATTAACTCTATACTCTCTCGTACGCGCTAGTACGCGAATATGCCACAGTTAAAATATGTACTGACTTCATCTTGACAAAACTAATATTTTTGCACGCGAGGCCGTGCGGACTTACCTAATTCAACGACGGTCGCACCCTACGGGGGATCCTATTATGACTCACGTTGAGGCTCTGGTGGAAATGAGGCCCAAATCAAATCAAATTACCACTCACCAACCTGAAGATACCCCAACCGCTCGCAGATACCTAAAGCCTAGAGCTAACTGCAATCAATCGTTCTTTGCATGCACAGCGACCCCTTTCCCTCTCACCACAGAATATGTCGTGGACGAGATGGTGGAATATTTTAACCTTAGCATTTCTGAAACCAAGGGAATATTTATTAGAATTATGGCGCCCTGGTGGAGTGGTCTTTGCAAACTAGCTAAAGGACAGCGTAAACAAGCAAGCAATCATGCCGGCGCAATAAAACGGAGATAAAATTACTTATCAACGAGGAATGTCAAAAATTCGAAATACCGACTTTTTATTTTGGTAATAAGCATGGGAAAACTTAGTACGTTCCATAAATATGAACACGCTCATGTTGAAAGTGTAGTCCCGTGTAAAAAATGACCTGGTAACGTCCAACACCAACCCGCAGGAAGTCTCTGTACTCTTTGCAACATATTACTCCTACATTAGCTCAGACTCAGGAAATCGCCCAACTTTCTGTGATACAAAGTTACTGCGAAACAAAATATTATCGATTTGATTCCTACACAAACTTTCCTGTAGTTTACGTAAAACTTATCACTGTACGCAAAATTTTTCGGTGCAATCGTACCTCCAATCCCTCTGCTCCTGGCGAGGATCTAATTTGGTAGTAAATGCTCCATCACCTACACCTTACTGCACTTTCTTACCCATATCATATTTATAACGCAGTCTGGTCTACCACTCTGGTCCAGATAGGTGGAGGGAGGCAGTGGCTGTCATTCCCCAAACTTGGCAAACCCACTGTTGAAATGTCCAGTTACCGCCGTACAGTCTTTACCTAGTGTGTAACGAAGATTCTGGAGATGATTGCAAATGCCCGACTGAGCCGACACATAGGAGCAAGCTCACTCTTTTCCCCATCAAAATTTGGTTTCAGACTGATGCTGTCAACACAAGAGGCATTACTACGCTCTGTGACTGATGATCTAGGTGCCTTGGACTGCAAACAACACACTGTGTTTATTCGACCTCCCGAAAGCATAAAATACAACCTGGCACTGAGGCATCCTTTGAGGAATTCATCAGCAGATGCGACTCTGTTGTTCCTTTGCTTTCTTCATTCAGAATTTATCACTACGGAGAGTCTTTCGGGAAAAAATATCAATCGCCTTTCAAATATGCATTTTTGAGGTGAGGGGGTACCCCGAGGTAGTGTCCTGTCTTGTACTATTCGCGATTGCAATTGATGTGACCACTGGAGAAATCTCTCCCTTCAGTTATGCCAGGTGCCAAGCGTGGCAACATTCCCACGACAACTACATGATGTAATTGCTTAGGTGGTTGCTTGGACGGAATCTTGAGGCTTTATAGTTTCGCAAAGCAAAACATGTGCACTTTATATCCATGGGTCCCGCACATACTCAGAAGCAGATTTGTGACTCCATTGACAAATGATCCCAGTCCGATTTTATGGACTAACAATGGATCAGAAACTAGCCAGGTAACACCACGTGCAACAGCTCAAGATGGACTTCTTGCATAGATTGGTCATTCTTTGGATTGCATCGCACTTTATCTGGGGTGCAGACATGGGAGCGATCGAACTGGACTATGGGAGCGTTGTCCACGGCTCAGTAAAGTTGAACGCCTTCAAAACAAGAAACCAGTCCAAAATGCTGCCCTTCACAACAGCACTGGATCTTTTTTCTTCTCCCCTAGTGTGAGCCTTCTATGTGAAACTGGTGAGCCCAGTCTCGCTCTGCTACGAGAAAAAAAGACCTCCAATTCTATTGCTATATTCTGGCTCGCTCTACTCCCCCTACGTGTACCACAATCCGGTAATTTTCCCCCCAAATCGTACTCCTACGTCGAGCTTCTCACTGCGTATTGAGCTCCTCACTGTTGATCATGGACTGCCACGTATCTTGGTGGGCCCTCCCCTACAAAATCCAATACCCCATCTGGCGTATGCCAAAAAATATGTTATGCTCTCATTATTTCAGTGGCTTTAAAGCTGATATACACCTCAAAATCATTGAAAACTGATATTGCACCTCAAAATCATTGAAAACTGATATTGCACCTCAAAATCATTAAAAGCTGATATTGCACCTCAAAATCATTAAAAGCTGATATTGCACCTCAAAATCATTAAAAACTGTTATTGCACCTCAAAATCATCGGGCGTCGGCCATTGCCGACGCCCTCATAGCGGTGGATACCCTTCCAGATGAAAATATACATCTTTTGTGATCTCCTTAATGCATGGACTATCGATTCCTCCTTACAATAACCCATGTATCTGCAAATGTCCAACCGGGACGGATGGTCGACGCACCTATTTTCCCAGGAGCCGGTTCCTAGACCCTAAAAATGCGTTCCGCCGAATTCTTACAGAGTTTCCACGTAGGCAATTCAGTGTGGGACCTCTTCTCAGCTACCTTCGGGGAATCAATCTCTTGGCGGAAACCTGATCTGTTGTGAAGTGATCACTATTCGTCTTCCCTGCCGCTGGATTCGACCACTCCAGAGGATCACTGCTCATCACTCATTTTGAATGAAACCCTTTTTTGAGCTTCCACTTCAATTCTAGTTTCTTGTACATGGAGGAGCTAAGTCAATCGCCGAGATAGACGATAACTTGGTCCATAGCCTGATGCAGCACTAGTGGCTGGTTTGACGTTCAGTGCCAGAAGAGCATGGATTCCGGTGCACTAGAATGCCTTTGCACTCTTATCAAATCTATATATCTGAAAAACTGGCATACATTACCTCCCTGTACCTTTATGCGCCGTTTAACATACGGTTGCTCTCATCTGCCGAATATCACTCAATACAACAACTCATCTAAACATAATAGCGCTTCATTGCGTGTCTTCTTTTTTATACAACACTCCCCTATCTCGACAAATTTCACGTGTACGTTTTCGCAAGATATGTAGTCCTTAGCGTAGCGCTAATCACCCTCGTCTCTAATCTATAGCACATCTATCCTCCTCCTGCAGGTGGAAGGGCACGGGTGAGTTCATCAATACCTTCTTCATGTGCCGTCTCTGCGGCCTCTTGCACGACGAAGCGCACGCCCAGCATTATCAGGACATCAACCTCTGGTGGAGGGGCGAGGGTACATGCATCAGTGGCTCCTGGCGGACACACGGCAAAATGGTGAGAGATGTCAACAACCATAGTCCAAGTGTTCCGACACCAGTGTTGGTCAAAATGTAATATCTAGATACACAGGGTGTTGAAAAACGAATGGTACAAACTTTGACAGGTAGGTGGAAGCACCCAAAATAAACATTTGTTGAAGACCAAAAAATTCTAAACTAGCTACTAGTTATTCAGATACTGAGGCGTCTAGTTTCAATTGAAAGGTTAATTGTAAATTAAATTTTACATTTGAATCCGGCAACATCATATTTCTGGAGATCATGCATCAGTTCACTACGTGGCATAGCGTAGACAACATGGCTCGTTTGCCAAATGAAGAAATGACTGACATGCATCTGGCAGTGGTGCGGCCGATGGTAATGCAGCCTGTCTCACATGTCGGGTGCATATCAGACACATATTCAATTGACAAACGAGCTATACTGTCTACGCTATGCGCTGGAGTGAACCGATGCATAATCTCCAAATGACAATGTTGCCCGATTGAAAAGTTTGATTTCATTTACTATTTAGCAAGTAAATTGATTCTGGACGTTTCAGTTTCTAGGAAACTAGCGTGTTTGGATTTTTTTGGTAACCATAAACAAGTGTTTATTTTGGGTGCTTCTACCTACTGTCAAAGTTTGGAGCCCTCATTTTTTAACACCCTTTATATTTCCTAACTTCAACAAACTTTTTGTGCGAACGTTTTTGGACAAGACTAAAAATGTATCAAGATAATGAATAAATCTCAACACTGGTCGACACGAGTGTCAGGACAGGATGAATGTCTGATTCTACAACCCTAAAAACCCACGTCTTTTTCCTTCAAGTGAGAATGTGTACTGGTTTTGCATGTCCTTTCTGACTCATTTTGTTCTCCCCTAGAGCCCGGCGGAGCCACAGAACAGCTCCGGCACCAACAGTGCCGTCTCTGTCCCTGCCTTGAACCTGCAGGGCAATCTCATCAGCGACTCCAGAGTTGCTGCGGACGCTGCCGCTAAGAACAGGAAAAAGTACACGCGGTAGAGGCTGCAGCTCCGGCGTGGACACATGTCTTTCATCGCGACCGTTGGACCCGTCGCACGCCACGTTTCAATGACAGTGCTACTGAAAATGCCTTCTTTACTGTGAAATTGGTTACATTGTTCAGAGCGATCAGCTAAACAGAAGGAGATAAACGTTTTTAGGGCATGTTTGCGGTATAACGTGTGTGGATTTGCTGGGATCTGGCGTAGATTGTTGCACGTCAAACGCAGCAAAATAATCAGAAATTGACAGCATTTGTGTAAATCATGATGTTGTTTCAAATGCCCCAAGAGTGTAGTTTGAGTCTATAACCTTCACAAAGTCTACCGGTCTCAGTGGCGACGGTATGATGGTGGCCTCCTCAACAACTGTCCTTTTCACGGTCTGTGATGATCCCAGTCGCCATTAGAGGTTAGAGCCGCTTCATTCAGGGACCCTCTGGCGTCGACAGCTGGTGTGTTTTCTTTAAGCTCTTCATTGATAATCATTCATCGCTTAGATTTCATAGGTGTTGAAGTTTTCACCTGCTGATACTGTTACACACCATCCTGGCAGTGACCATTCTAATACTACAGTAGGCTGGCCTAGCCGAGACGTGCAACAAAGGTATAAACAGTTGACAGGATTTATAGTTTGTTACCATAGTACGTAATCCCGAGAGTTTGTGATAAGTGGGTTTGCGAGGTTTCGTGTGTGTATATACGATAGCTGTTGTAAACCAAAACGCGCTTGTAGTCCTGGACTAGACTGACTCAGTCTGTAACAGTGTCACGTGACTCGAGGTTGCATTATGAACAATCGTGCGCAGTAAAATGATACAGTGCTTCTCATCGAACTACAACTTCTGAAGCTGTTGGAAAAAGGAGTGAGAATGTGGAAATTTATTCGTGAAATTATCATTGAATTTCTTTTAATGTTCTTGATTTGTACATCGAGAGCATTCTACAAAGAAGGTTGCAGATGATTTTTTTTCTCTTTAGATACCTAGTGATTGATTTGTGTTTGGCTACGTTTAGTGGACCTGACGCTGCAATTGAAGCTCATTGCTGCAATCTGTGACTTTGGAGCGCTATTTGTTATGTAATAATACTTTTATGTAGTCTTCTAAGTCATTTTTTGTCAAAGCGATGTGTGATTTTAATTTATATCCGTTGCGTTTATTGTTTACAGCACTTGCGTATTGTGTGCATTAATCGAACTGTGTTACGTGTCGCTCATCAGGTGTTCCTCTGTTGCCATGACAATACTAACCTCTTCATCCAGTTATATCTAGCGCGAGGTCCAGAACAAGAACAACTCGCTACTGTTTTGGCCTTTCATCAACTCGTACTGTCCCTTTTCCTGCACTTAATAAAGGAAGTTCACGGTATAATTATCAAATGTTGTTTATACCACAGTGGAAGATGTATTGAATTAGGTTTCGTCTTCACATTTTGCGTCGTTTCTACACAGCGTTTGGGGAACTCCACAATCGAGAGCATTCTTGGGGCTGGCTAATTTCGACACCCATTGCTCCATCTAATGGCATTAAGATTGTTGCATTTGCTTGTTGTTAGATTGCAGTATTTCTTCTAGCTGCTGTTACTGTTCGTTTTTAGCTGATTACAGACATTTAAGAAGTTCTAAGTCCCTTTATATAATTACTAGTCTTCACTTTTACGACACTGCGGGCGCTGGCAGTATTCCAAGTAGAACATTTTATTTGTCCTCAATTTCGATTTGAGCAATGTGAGCCATGCAATCTTTATAGACTTGCAGAGGTGCACTTGGGATCCCAGTAGTAACTTCCTGTACTGCTGGCACTCAGATGGCAACGGACGTCGCTTCATCGCCCACTCGCTGCATTCCATTTTTCCAATGATTGGCAGTTATCGTGCGCCGCCAACAACATGTGGGAATAATTTATATTATTTAGTCTAGTGTTGCTCCTCCCTATGTATTTCTTAGGTAAGCCCTCTACAAAAGACGTTTTTGTTAGTCGCTATACTGATATTGTTTTTTTTGTGAATAATGTCGTTGTCAGTTTTTTCGTGTTCTATTTCCTCATTATAAATATTTATATGTTCGGGATGTGGGGTGTTCCCATTTTTTCCTACTCTTGGGTTGGATTTAGTGACCTTTGTTTTCCAAAGACTATGTCTAAGTTATTGTTGTAGTAGCTGTAACAAGGAATGATGTCAATGTCGGCACTTTTCTTATACTAATACTAGATGACAATGTTGAGTGCCGCCGCTACCTTTGTAATTATTTTTTTTCACTCTAAACTCATATTGACGTAAATTTATAGCTAGTAATTTCAAACAAGACTATTATTTGCGTGATCCTTAGGTACGTCAGTGCTTCGAAACAGTTGATTTATTTACTGTTCTAAATTCTTATGAGATTTGGGTCGGTGGTACTTCCTGATGTAAGGCGAGGCTGTCTAACTCGATGCACGTATAACTCCGGTCTTTGGCTTCTGTGCGATGTGCAGGACCGAAAAAAATAGTCAACTTTGAAAGTGTCTTGATTTTAAAACACAATCTACCTGCGATTTGGCAAGCTTTTTTTAAACCAGCAGTTTTGGAAAACTAGGTTCCAAAAAATAACCAGCAAATTTGTAGTAATGCCGAAATTACACATTTTATTTATTCATTCATTGAACCATTAAATCGTTTCTTGCCATTGTTTATGCTAACGTGATGCTTAGAGCGCGATGTTACCAGCACTCTCATTGGTTGGACTAGAGGTTAGGTTAGTCTTGTTCAACCTATAGCTAGGGACTTTGCGCTCCTCCAGACACTGTTTAAGGGTCCAAGTCCAGTGTTGTGCTCTTGCCTTCATGCAACCTTTCTTTCTGCCTCTCTACATCTCCTTCCCATTCTGGCTGTTCTCTTGCGGGAGATTAACTCCACGGAGCGTAGATCTCATGGATGACATCCAAGTTAGCGATATCATGTTCATTTTTGGTTGCTTATTACTTTGCCTCTAGAGGGCGTTCTGATCTAGTGCCCCTGGTCCCGCTACATGCGCGCTTGCTGCTTCTTTCCTGAGTACTAGACACAGTTTACTTGAAGCTGTGGGATAGTGTGATGGGTTACTGCTCCCACGAGATGGTCTCAACTGCCCTCTGAGGTGAACGTTGCGCGAAGTCAAAGTCCGCCAATTGTTTTGATTGTTTCCTTATTTCGACACTTTAACTTCTCCCATATACACACATTTCTGTTAATCCTTTGTTACTCACTAAAAAGTTATCAACCCTTTTCCTGAAAGGTCTTCGGATACTGAGTAAATAGTCGGGTAATTGGTCAAATAAAGTCCTTGCAAGGTCATTTCGTCAATGAAGGCTTAGAGAAGGTTGTCACTAGGTCCTGCATTCCACCCACGTGATGGGATGAAGGCTTAGAGAAGGTTGTCACTAGGTTCTGCATTCCACCGACGTATGGGATGAAGGCTTAGAGAAGGTTGTCACTAGGTTCTGCATTCCACCGACGTATGGGATGAAGGCTTAGAGAAGGTTGTCACTAGGTCCTGCATTCCACCCACGTTATGGGATGAAGGCTTAGAGAAGGTTGTCACTAGGTCCTGCATTCCACCCACTCAATGTGATAAAAACTTTGTTCATTTTGATCTAGTCATTAACGGCAGTCTCTTGCACCCGAGGGATTTACCTTGTAGTACTTGCCCTTGAAAGACTCCGTTGACAGAGTTATCAGGTTGCACTTACCTGTTTGTATTGATGGGAGAACTTCCTCTACATTGCATCAACTCCGTGTCAACTTTTTCCATTCCTTTTACCTGAGCAATTTCGAATAAAAACACTGCCTTAACCACCACCGTGATTATGGTAACTCGAGCGTGCTTTGAGCTGCAATAAACTCAGAGACAGACGAAGACTTCTCGATAACTTATTGCAGCACTAATTTCTGGGTTGACGTTCGGTGACCCAAACACGCTGACTCCAACGCGCTAGAAAGCACTGCCACATTAAACTCACATAATCTTGCACCTGAGCGTACAACGCTTATCGATGCGCTAAAAGCGCATCTATAATTTATAGAGATTTATATTTGTTTATATTTTTCTCATCTGTCACTGGCGTTGACGAGTCCTCCGTGTCTGTGTCGCTTCCTTTGTACTTGCATCCGGTCCCTCAGTTGCTGGTGATGCTTCAACGTGGTGTCCATTGTACGTGCATCCGGTCCCTCAGTTGCTGGTCATGCTTTAACGTGCTTACAAGTGTTTACAAGTGTATGAAGACATCAACAGGCCTTTTGGCCCAAACTGGGTTGCCTTATGATAGTGAGAAGGTAAGTTCTGAAGTAGAACGTCTAAGATAGCATCTTGTGTCGGTGTATTTTCTGTTTTAATAGATCAATAAAGGGAAAGTTTTTTGATGGAAATAACATTTAACAATGATTCTCGAAACAACTCAAATCAGCACCTGAAGATAAGCCACCGACCAGATTAACACCCACGGTGTTGATCTGAGATTGTACATTTTCATTCCTCGAACACCGAAATTCAACGAGCAGGTACCAATGCCGGGCACCTTATTTACCGTGCTAGTGTCAGTGCCTGGCATTAATTTAACCGTATGGGTGTCAATGCCGAACACCATTTTTCACGAATATACTGGTGAAAGTGCTATAGATGGGAGCTATTTAGCGGCAATTTTGGTAGAATTTATCGAGCCGTGACTTAAACGTTCCGATTGAATCGCTGTTCACAACTTCCGCGGGAAGTCTCTTCCAATCTTCGACATCCCTATACGTGAAGAAATTACGCGTGATATCGAGTGTGAAACGGTTGTCAACAATTTTGTATCAACTATTTTAATTTAATAATGTCTTTTCTGAGGTATGGGGACCAGAATTGGACGGAATACTCAAGGTGCGGTCTAACAAAGGCAGTGTATAACTTGCGAATACTATTTCTGCTCTTGTACGAGATTGTGCGGTATATCATGCCTAACATTGTATTGCCTTTTTTGCCTGCATCGTTACATTGCTTGGTGCTTTTCAAGTCGTTACTAATTATGACACCTAGATCTCTTTCTTCGGTGACTGGTATCAGTTTGTTTCCGGACATTGAATATTCGTGTTTTGGGTTTTGGTGACCAATGTGCATAACATTACACTTGTCGATATTCAGTTTCATTTACCACTTTTCTGACCATTAAACAATTTTGTTCAAGTCTGATGGATCTGCTCACACTCCATTTTGGTTTGCACTTTTCTTCCTAGCTTGGTATCGTCTGCAAACTTACTAATGATCGAGAGTACGTTGATGTCGAGATCGTTTATGAATATTATGAAGAGAACTGGACCTAACACAGATCCTTGGGGCACGCTGCTGGTAACTTTACCCCAATTGGAGGAAGCTCCATTAAGTAAGACTTGCTGCCGTCTGTCCGTGAGCCAGCATTTTATCCAGTTGTTGAGTTCACCTCGAATGCCGATGCTGTGCAATTTAATAACTAAACGTTTGGGATGAGAAATTCAATTAGATTCTTGAAAAAAAGCAGCAGGTTATTCAGACATGAACGATTGGGTCCAAAGCCGTGCTGAGAGTTAACTATTAACTGATTTTATTCTATGAATTCAGTAATTTTATCCGTGATCAAACTTCTCATCAATTTGCCTATGACTGAAGTGAGACTTATTGGACGGTAATTTCCGGGACACTTTTTGTCCCCTTTTTTGAAAATTGGGGTGACGTTGGCCTTTTTCCATTGAGAGGGGCAGGTGCCATTTGTGAGAGACTGGGTGAAAATGTTTGCTAGATGTTCGGCAATTTCGTTCTTAGTCTCTTTCAGTATTCTGGGATGAACTTGGTCTGGACCGGGAGATTTTGTAACGTTCAATTTTTCTATATATTTAATAACTTCGGCAGGGGTAAAGTTCACTGTGCTGAGGGCTTCGGTTTGTCTTTGCGCTATGATATCCTCAGGGTTAGGAATATCCGCATTCTCTAACGTAAATACAGAACAAAAAAATTGGTTTTCAAGAGGGCCAATTACAGATCTTGATTTTTTTTGCTTCATATATAACTGAAAAATTGTTTTGGATTAGTTTTGGCGTTGGTGGCATTTCCATTTTCGTAATATTTTTTCTTACGTTTTTGGACCGTCTTAAAAATCCGTCTGCTGATTTTGTACTCATTTTTTCCAGCATCGTCGTGTGGGTGTTTCTGTGTATTAGAGTGATTTGTTTTCTTTTGCGATTGAAGGCGCTGCAACTCTTCTTTCCAGTACTTAGGCTGATTCACTGCTGTTCGCCTGTTTTTGCGAGGGACATGGTCATTTTCAATATTTTGAAGTTCACTCTAAAAATTGTTTAGCGATTGATTGACAACTTGTCCGAGGGTTATATCTGCGGACGCCATTGCCTCTCTTAAGCTATCAAAGTTAATCTAAAGTTAGGGACTTTTTTGCAGTTAGTTGACGTTATCAACTTGAGCTCAATCATAAAACGAATACAGTTGTGGTCGCTTTTTCCGAGGGGTTCGCCCACTTCGACGTTCGTGACATGAGAGTCGCTTGCACTGAATATAAGATCAAGAATATTGATACCTCTTGTAGGTGTCTTTACCATTTGGGTCATAAACTTATCGTCTGCAAAATCAATCCGGCGTTGACCAGTACCCGTACATTCTTCTGTTTCCCAATCGATGTCGGGAATATTGAAGTCTCCAAGACCATACTGTTTTGTGTAAAAACGTGGTATCCATTGTATCTGCATCCGGTCCCTCTGTTGCTGGTCATGCTTCAACGTGGTATCCATTGTACTTGCATCCGGTCCCTCAGTTGCTGGTCATGCTTCAACGTGGTATTCATTGTACTTGCATCCGGTCCCTCAGTTGCTGGTCATGCTTCAACGTGGTATCCATTGTATTCTGCATCCGGTTCCTCAGTTGCTGGTCATGCTTCAACGTGGTATCCATTGTACTTGCATCCGGTCCCTCAGTTGTTGGTCATGCGTCAACGTGTTATTCATTGTACTTGCATCCGGTCCCTCAGTTGCTGGTCATGCTTCAACGTGGTATCCATTGTATTCTGCATCCGGTCCCTCAGTTGCTGGTCATGCTTCAACGTGGTATCCATTGTACATGCATCCGGTCCCTCAGTTGCTGGTCATGCTTCAACGTGGTATCCATTGTACTTGCATCCGGTCCCTCAGTTGCTGGTCATGCTTCAACGTGGTATTC
>SDVV010028441.1:0-11957 GCA_016164225.1 Gammarus roeselii | reverse complement strand
CTAAATAGCTCCCATCTATAGCACTTTCACCAGTATATTCGTGGAAAATGGTGTTCGGCATTGACCCCATACGGTTAAATTAGTGCCAGGACCTGGCACTGGCACGGTAAATAAGGTGCCCGGCATTGGTACCTGCTCGTTGTATTTCGGTTTTCGAGGAATGAAACTGTGCAATCTCAGATCAACACCGTGGATGTTGATCTGGTCGGTGGCTTATCTTCAGGTGCTTATTTGAGTTGTTTCGATAATCATTGTTAAATGTTATTTCCATCAACAAACTTTCTCTTTCTCGATCTATTAAAACAGAAAATACACCCACAAAAGACGCTATCTTAGTCGTTCTACTTCAGAACTTACCTCCTTCTATTAAAAGGCAACCCAGTTTGGGCCAAAAGGTCTGTTGTTGTCTTCATACACTTGTAAACACTTGTAAACTGCACCATGGGCCATCTTTATCCATGTGTACTTGTGGATGTCTCGTCTTTGAACAAGTTGTTGACCCACCGCCAGCTCCTGCTTCGTTCACAAACTTATCAGGTTCTCTCCACTGTAATTTCTACCAGGAACGCCAACTTTCCAACTACATTCTCCACCACTACATCTCCAAATAGCATGTAGGTCGCCCAATACAATACCCTTGTATTGACCTCGAAAACGTTCAATACGTACTCAGTTCAGTCTAAAATTGCTCCCTCTCCTCACTCCTCTCGCTACCAGGTTTGCCCTCTCCTCACTCCTCTCGTTACCAGGTTTGTAAGCACTCACAAATGCCCATCATTCTGTGCTCAACTAAACTTTCACCCTCATCAATATTCAATATTGAGAACACCTCCTTCTACTCGGTAACGCTACTAGCCAACCAGTCACTCAACAAAAACACCACACTTTCTTGTGCCCAACATTCCAACATGAACAACTTTCTTCCACTTACACGCCAAACTCACATTCGCTGCTACCATTCAACTGTCTCACTCAGGACCAATACATCAAGCTTCTTCCTCGCAAACATTTCACCTATTTCTCCTCTTTTCTTCATTTGTACTTCAACCACGCACATCCAGTGTTATTGAGAATCACACATTCAGCGACCCTCTTAACTGTCTTTGAGGGAAAAATTTACAGAGGAAGGGATCTCTCGCCTCCTCCCCCCACCCCTATTAGTCGACTTCTACGACACGCAAGGGGTTACGGTAGCAGGATTCTAACCCTCTTCGTCAAACACAATTCTTTAATTCAATTTAGTTGGTAAATTTACTTATAATATTCTGCTTGTCGTGTTTGAATTTCAAGGTACGCTCGCGTGGCTGAGCAGACAAGTCTGTTGCCCCATTCCCTGGTCACACCGAGTCTCAGCTCCTCCGCTTTGTCAACTTCATACGACGACTACGACTCTCCAACCCCCACCAAAGCCACCCCCCAGAGCGTCGAGTCCCCCTCCATGCTGCAGTCTCCTCTGAGCGGTTCAGAGGTCCCGCGACCACTTTTCGCTGGTCGAAATTCTCCTCCCGCGCGGCTTGGCGACACCTTTCTCACTCTGCCGCCGAATTGGCGTTCGTCCACAGTACACACCAGACCGCGCTCCTCTAGTAAGGCTTCTTGTACTGGATGGTCAATCTAATCTAGAAGAGCTACTTGCTTTAGTTACCTCGATCAACCTAATCTCTACTTGTGGGGATCATGGCACTAGTAGTTCTAGTAACCCTAGTCACTATGATCTAGTCAGGCTCTATGCACTGATAACCCTGGTCAACCTAATCTCTACTTGTGAGGATCATGGCACTAGTAGCTCTAGTAACCCTAGTCACTATTATCTATTCAGGCTCTATGCACTGATAACCCTGGTCAACCTAATCTCTACTTGTGAGGATCATGGCACTAGTAGCTCTAGTAACCCTAGTCACTATGATCTAGTCAGGCTCTATGCACTGATAACCTTGCTCAATCTAATCTTGACTGGCGGTAAGATCCTTGCACAAGTAGCACTAGTCACTATAGTAAAACTCCTTGATATACTACTAACCCCGGTCACTGTAATTTTAAATAGTGAAGATCCTTACTCTATTAACCTCAGTCACTATAAATTTTATCCAGTAACGCTCTTTCGACGATGTGCCGCAGAGAAGGGTGATTATATGTCCCGGCCACAACGAAGAGCCGTTGTTTATTCAGAATACATGATGCGAGTCATATGTCATCCGTAAAGGGTTTCGACCCAGGTACAAAAAATTGCATGTGTGTACCTCCGTCTGTGCGTCGTGAAGCTTGGACAAAAGGCAATGCTACATTCACAGCAAGGACATTTTCATGACCTGCAATACATCATTTGAAAGCTCATGCAAAGTACTACAGTGCTATGAAGCTTTTTGTTCAGAATATTATATTACGAATAGAAATATGATTTGAAATTACTCTTTTCAAATCGTGTCCTCTCGTAGTTTTGAAGCTGTCATGTTGTACAAAGCATCATTGAAAAAGTATCTTACATTACTATAATATCAAAATGCTATATAGTTACATGATTTTTGAGAAATTTAAAATTTTGAAAAAAAGGACCGTCTTTCAATTATAATGTTTTCGTAGCATCCACTACATAATTTGAAAGCTCTTGAGAAGTACAGATGCAAACACTAGGCCACATCCCCCAGAAAGGGGGTGGCCGACGGCAAGGCGCACCTCACACCCTCATACGCTCACACTCACACAACTTAGCCCTTTTGTGCTAAAGGATCCGGCCGGTAACCCCGCAACACACACTCTGGGTCACGAGTGCAGTCCGAGGATCTGTTGTCAGCAGCAGGGCCCGACAGTTTTCACTGGTTTACCCCCGCCGCGTCATAGTGGCTGGGCCCTCCCCACCCACGACCATCCCGACAACGGGATGCCAAGGGCGGAAAAGCACATCAGAGCAGCGTCAAAATCAACCATTCACGACCATTCTCCACTCACGCCTGTTCATTGCTCGCTCTCTCGCTACTTCCACATTCATGTCTCTTCTTCCTAACGCCTGCTTCACACCATTCATCCACCCAAACTTCGGCCTACCTCTAGGCCTGCGACCACTCGCCTCCGCATTCATCACCCATTTTACCAATCTCCCTTCATCCATCCTCTTGATGTGCCCGAATCATCTCAGAACACGCGAATCCACTCTGTTTTCTTTTTTACCATCCTTGTTCTGATTCGAACCACGTCGTTGGTGATCCGGTCTCTCAACGTTACTCCAGCCATGCTCCTCAAACATTTCATCTCTAAAACATTCAACCTTCTTCTCTCTGCTCTCAGCCCCCAAGTCTCAGCTCCGTAGAGCACAGTTGGGACAACAACACCCTCATACAGCCCTCTCTTTGCTTCCATCCCCAACGTCCTACAACTCATTACACTCTTCAATGCACCCAACACTTTACACCCCTTCTTCACTCGCGTCTTCACTTCAGTTTCTACTAGTTCAGTTATTTTCACATAGAAGTCCAGATACTTGAAACACTGAATTTCCTCCAAGAGCTCTCCATTTAGGGGGACACTAATTTTGCTCGCATCGACAGTCCTCGAGCATCTCATCACTTTACTTTTACCCACGTTCACTCGAAGCTTCCTCCTCTCACACACTCACCAAACTCAGACACTAGCCTTCATAACTTCTCCTCTGAATCCGCAACCATGACCGTATCATCCGCAAATAGCTACTGGCTCAACTGCCAGTATTACGGTAAAATGAACAGATTTTTCCCCCCAAAAAAATATTTTGAACATTTGTAAAAAATGAAACGATCTATCCTTCTTGCGTTGTACTTGTCTCTCCTCCCTCAATTTTGAAGCCATCGTTGCATGCAAAATATCTGGAAATTCCTCGTGGCGCATGAACGTGATTCGTTCCACTTCGAGGTGAATTATTTTTAATAAAATACAAAGCATGGAACTATTCACGAGTGTCCCCCTGCCCTCCCATCCGGTCAAGTCAGTGAGCAGAACACAACATGCTAATGCTGACGCCAGCGTTTGGTACTTCGGATATTAGGGCCCTCGCAGTTAATTCAAACCCACACCCTACAGACTGAAGGTCGACGGTCAGTCGCACCTCTCATGCACTTGCAGTTAATTCAAACCCACACCCTACAGACTGGAGGGCGACGGTCAGTCTCACCTCTCACTCCTCTCATGCACTCGCAGTTAATTCAAACCCACACCCTACAGACTGGAGGGCGACGGTCAGTCGCACCTCTCACTCCTCTCATGCACTCGCAGTTAATTCAAACCCACACCCTACAGACTGGAGGGCGACGGTCAGTCGCACCTCTCACTCCTCTCATGCACTCGCAGTTAATTCAAACCCACACCCTACAGACTGGAGGGCGACGGTCAGTCGCACCTCTCACTCCTCTCATGCACTCGCAGTTAATTCAAACCCACACCCTACAGACTGGAGGGCGACGGTCAGTCGCACCTCTCACTCCTCTCATGCACTCGCAGTTAATTCAAACCCACACCCTACAGACTGGAGGGCGACGGTCAGTCGCACCTCTCACTCCTCTCATGCACTCGCAGTTAATTCAAACCCACACCCTACAGACTGGAGGGCGACGGTCAGTCGCACCTCTCACTCCTCTCATGCACTCGCAGTTAATTCAAACTGGCACCCAACAGACTAAAGGTCGACGGTCAATCGCACCTATCAACTAATCATTTGAGTTTTTTTTACAAGTAACAGGTCATGATGCGAGATATATTCACTCCGCTGTGGCAGACGATGTCCAGTTTATTCAGAATTTATAGTCATATCACTATTGAAATGCAAGCAGTTTTTTCTGTTGCAGTTGCCATGTGTTGACTAATGTTCTTCATTATAGATAACGAAAATCGCTATGAAGTTTGATTTGATAATCGCGAATATAGGTTTGTAAATAAAAAACATGAATCGTGGCCATTTTTAGTTCGCCACAATGACACGGGCATTTCCTCCATTTAGCAAATGTTGCGTAAACAATCGTGGCGTGCTGCGTAGAGTAACATTAACCGTCTTTTAGAGCTTCAATTTTTGTATACTTGTTCTACTTTTGACGTTCAACTTATGAATTTTACTCATCCTCATATCATCACTTCTCACTCGTCTTCCACAGAACCTCTGTGTCTGGTTCAAGAATCAACTTTCAAGCAAGACTCTTACTTAGAGGTAGACCAACCCACTGTGGACCGGGCCACACGACAGCTGTACCAGGCCGGCGTGGACTGTGCCAAGGATGGCCCCAGGGAGCCTAATGAGCTCGCGATGGAGCTGTATCGACGCTACGTTGCTGAATCGATCGCAAAGTCGCCTTGTAGTGTGCTAACTTTGTGCCCATTGCCGTGAGCATCGTTGTTGCTCAGTTCCAGCTCCTCCTGCTGTGTAGGAGCCGCGGCCGTCGCACTGCTCGGAAGCCCATCTAGCTACGCAGTGACGTGTACATATCAGGAATGTTAGGGCCAGTGCAGACCCCTATATTAGACCTGTGTCAGAGCCAGTGCAGACCCTTTTTTTGGACCCGCGTTAGGGCCAATGTAGACCCCTATTGAAGGCCCGCGTTAGGGCTAGTTCAGACCCCTATTCGACCGCTGCTAGCCGCCGACCCGTGTCAGGACCTGTGCAGACCTCTATATTAGACCCGTGTTAGGGCCAGTGCAGACCCCTGTATTACAACCGCATCCTGGATGAAAGTGATGCTGTTTTGTGAGCGCTCCCTTAGATTGTGCAAAAACTGCTGGGAGCAAAAGCGGGGGCATGACGTACGTGCTCGACCGTATCGGGCAGGCCCCTGTACCGCAGGCATAAATTGGAAAAGGCATTCCCAAGCCTATGACGATATTATTGGAGTTTCGGGTGGTTCTCGCACCTCAACCTAATCAGATGAACACTGTCACCTCTGGGCAACCCTTATTTCTCCCCTTACAACTCCGGTGAGTGACTGTAGAGTCGAGTTCACTAATTTTGGAAGACGAGAGCTCTTTTGGCCCGAAATAGGTTGCCTTTTAATGTACGTATGTAAATACTGCCGTTTAGGAGGGTGGCTTAGTTTGGCTGACTCTGAGAGGGAAGGCGTCCAATCTCCCCGGCACCCAACCAGTGTGTCCATGTCGGTCTAGAACTCTGGACCTGCAGCACCTGAAGCAGGCACTGCAGTCGGAAACGCTAACCACTCGTCCACATCGGACCTTGCCTAGTATCAGGCAACGCAAGTGCTGTAAAGTGTGTGTATTTGTTTAGGCATAGATGCATTGTCTGTAGTTTGGGTAAGGGTGGTGCAGAGGAAGCCGGAGTGAGCGGCCGAGGTGTTATGTATATTTCGGTGAGTCGGACGTGGTTTCAATAGGTGGTTGCAATCTTGTTGAAGAATTGTCTCATCATATCAAAAATGATACTTGTGAGGAAGGACCTTCGTTTTATAACACAGATGAAGACTAGCAATGAGGATTGTACCCTTAGTAGTGAGCGTTGTGACCATGACTAAACCTCAGCACTTGGTGCCCTCATATACCAAAGTAACTAACTACCCAATGTCACTTTTTAGGATCAGTAGAACCAGAAGTATGAGCTCTCTACTATAGTGTATCTATGATATTATCCTTCCTCTGAGTCACGCAATCATAGTATATTCTTCCCTGTGCTGTATTGTATAAAGGACCATTTTACCTTGATCAACACGTATATGTTACATCATTCTAGATTTTTCTTAGAGAATCTTCTCGTGCAAATTAATCTAAATGTATTCCGACATTTATGTACGTACTAACCTTGTAAACAATATTAATTCTACTATATTTCTTTGATACTTTCTATTCACTACGTTGACTTAGGTGCGTGAACTTGGGTTAGTGAAGATTATTCATTTACAGTAGTTTGCATTTATTCATTCCTTTCCACACTTTTTAAAGGCTTATGAGGTGACTTGTATTTTACATTGTGTTTTGTGTATTTTTAGCCTTGAAGAGAGTTGAATGGTAAACTTCACAAAACTATTACGCTTCCTAGGTAGTGCTGGGGTACTTCACCCCCGGGGCTTTGCGCAGAGGTCGTATCGTAACCTATGACGGACAACTAATTGAGTTTGAAATTAACATCGCATACTGTTCTTTGCGTCTAAGCTCCAAAATTTTGCAAGTTTCCAGGGTATAGAAACTTTTTTTTTGCTGTATCAAATAAGACCCGGTCACCGCTCTGAACCAAATATCGTTCCTAGACCGAATATCGTCTCGTAAAGGTTGAAGTTTTCAACTAAATTGTAGAGATCGACTATCATCTCTTCATTGCGAGAGCAATAAGGCGCCTCAGAGGGATACCCCCTGGGGGTATCCCAGGCTCACCCGCCTTCCCGTGGTGTCCTCGTTATCCACCAATATTAATTTGTCCATTTGTGTATATACGTTTTGAGTTGGAAGATCCCTCCACCGTCCCCCCATTCAGTTTGTAGCTACATCCCCCCCCCCTTGGTGCACATAGAGGTGAGCCCGCCACTGACACCGGGGTTTGTGAATTTAGAATCGCAAACAATTGAAATAAAAAAATTAAAAATCTGTAAAAAAAATCTAGATTTAAGGTTAGTTTTAAGAGTAATTAGGTTATTGTATATATTCGTAAATACAACAGAAATATTTGTAAAGAAGGCCCCACCTTCATTACCCAGAACCCCGGGTAGAAGCCGGGGACCAAACAATGGGCAGGACCATGCCCTATCGGAGAGGGGCTGACGGCCTCTCCAGAGCGTCACACTCAAACAAGTCTTCAAGAAAGAAAGACGAGCCCCTAAGAAGTTTCGCATCGACAGGAGACCTGACTCAGGTCGTAATCGACGACACAAATGAACGCGTTTCGACGCTGGATGCGAATATAACCAGAATGCAGAATACCCTGGGCAAGATATGCAAAATGATAGGCCTTCCCGACCTGGAGTAAGAGGACTGCCCGGCGCCCTCCAGCGAAGTCAGCGAACGTCTCACTAAACTCGAGAACCTTTGTACAACTATGAATGCCCGACTGGAAGAGCTGATAAAGAGGATAGAGGCCAGGGAACCCTTAACCTGTTCGTGTGCTCCCGCCTCTGCCCTTTCCGATAACATCGCTCTCCTCCCAGCCGAAATTCGTAACGCCCGAACACCAAACAACACAAAGAGGAGACAATACACAAGATTTGATGACCACAACCTATTCAACAACGGCCCTAAATTCCCCGAACAATTGAAAATGACATTTGATGTCAATGACAGACCGGATATTTGCCCGTATAAACTACGAGAAGAACAGAGCTTCATGACTGGCCGTCCAATTCTCAACATCACCGCCAGCGGTGACGATAGCTTTACCATTAAAGTAGACACAAAACTTCAAAAAGACACTATACTCTCCAGAAACAGAATATGCGGAAAACCTTGCAAAATCTTACCACACCCAACTTTTTCCATGATTTCAGGCCTGATTTACATCGAGTATAATGATGAAGTCGACGAATTCATCACCGGACTCGTCCAATACGAGGAATGTAAAGTTGAAGCAAAAATCACACCAAAAATCAAACCAAGAAGAAACACCACCACGGCCCTTCTGCCCCACCCCACCTAACTATATAGACATACCTTTCTTTGACGCCAAAACCAAGGTTACACCCTTCGAAAGACGTCTGATGCGATGCTATAAATGCCAGAAATACGGACACACGAGCCAAAATTGTAACTGTAAAAAAAGATGCTCACACTGCTCCCAGGACGACCACGATAAGCGAGACGATCCCTTGTCGTGCCCATCCGAAGAACCTCACTGCTTTTACTGCAAAGTAAACGGCCACCCTACGGGACACGAAGACTGCCCCCAGGACAAGACTGAGAGAGAGATCCTGCAATACCAAACTGAGCACTAAGTCGGGCGACGAGAGGCTGCGGCCGCGATTCGCTTCCCCCAGGCTGATCCTCCCACCCAGGAGAAAAGATCAGCATCATTCCCTACCCACTTCCTCATAACGCTTGCAGATAGCGGTGCAAACAAAGTTGCTCCCTCGATGAACCCATTCGCCATGATGAACTCACTCCCCAAACAACTGGGAGGCAGACCGATAAACATAAACCGACAGGGAAAGAAGTATCTGCCCCACGCCGTAAATATCGAGCAAAGTAACGCTGTACAAAGGATTAACAGAATAGACAAACACAAAGTAACTGTCGAAATACATCTGTTCTTCAATGCTACAAAACGAATTATATACACTTCCAACTACACTCCCAAAACTGACCTAAGTGCTTTTGCAGCAGATTTAGCAAAGGATTACGGCGTCACCAACGTTTCCCTAGCAAAATGGATCAAACCACGAAACATCCACACCACCGCGTACCGAATCACTTTCCCAGGACGTGACACACCGGAATTTATAGAAATTCCGGGCGAACAGGGAAAAACAAAAACTTACCCAGTGGCGACATGGCCTGCAATGTGCAAAAAATGCCTGGAATACGGCCACGTCATCAAATACTGCCAGCCATACATACCCCAACGCTGTATGAGGTGCGCCGGCGAGCATGACCGAGAGGACTTCACAGCCCGCCAACCCAAATGCTACCACTGCTCATGCATCCATGAGGCAGGTGACCGCGACTGTCCAAAGCAGATGGACCAAAAAGCAATGACAATCATACTAAATGATCGCAGAGTCGCACGAAAACAAGCCATTCAAATCTTTTATGACGAAAACCCAAACTGTCGTAATTTAAATTACGCCAAAGCAGTTAAATCTACCTTTAAGTCTACCCCCAACAGACAATATTCGGGTTCAGTTGACAAAAACTACTACCATGACCCCAAAATCCCTCTCCAGTACTAACAATACCACAACCAACCCAGCGACTGCCTTCGTAATAGAGGCGGGCGCCCCAAACAACGAATCCACCAGTGCCCAGGAAAGCACTGCGATGGATGCTGCCTTGGTCGACTACGAGGAAAGGTCCAAGAACCCGGAAAGCAAAAGGCAAGGAGACGATGATTCTTCCGACGACGACCGCGGAATACGCGATAACCTCTCGCCACGACGCAAAAATATTAGTAGCACCCCACAAATCACAGCTCGCCTCGATCAGAGCGTTGAGCGACTTCTGACCGTCTTAACTGCAACCGCACCCAGCTAAAACCAAAGTGAGGTATTCAACCCTCAGCTAACATGCCCAACACCAGAACATCTCACAATTGAGAACGACCATCGCCTGCGCGAGGACGCCTTGAAAATCTTCAACGAAGAACTGATACCCAAACCACTGATCTACCATGCATAGCACGCGACTCAAATATCTCGACGACTACTACTCAGCCCATCATAATGTTTGAAAAAAAAAATCCATAGAAGAGAAACGCGCTCGCTCAAGAAGCAAACACAAAGATCGTACTCCCTAGTCCTCTTCCTCCTACAAGAGCACTCACAGCCGAGAACGCTGTGAGTCTTGGAGATCTGTTCTACTGAAAGCGGTCGCTCAAGCGAACGCTCTCGATCTAGGACACCTGCGCCTCATAGACAAGAACACCACGAAAGTTCCTACAAACCACGCGACCGCTCCAGACCATCAAAATCTGGGTGTGAAACAAATCCGAACTGAACAAGAACACAATACTTCAGCGGAATTGCCAGGGACTTTGAAGCAAGAAAAATGAACCAATATCGCTAATTTCCACACATAAACCTTTGGTGGTAGGCCTCCAGGAGATCAAACACCGCGACACAGCCACCTTCTCTATCCCTCAATATGTCATACACCGTCGCGAAGGTCACAATAATGTGACTGCACACGGCGGAGTGTCACTTATGATCCATGAGAGCATACCTAACCACCTCCTCCCTCAAATAACAGAACTCCAAGCTGTCGCAGTGAAGATATGTATCTCAAGACCTATTGCGGTGGTATCTATCTTCTCGTCACGAAACCACGACCTCACGGAGGCACTAATGACCGATCTGCTTAACCAACTGCATCATCCCGTACACCTTGGAGACTTCAACAGCTCCCACGTGTGGGGATGCGTGAGAACAGACCCCAGGGGAGTGATAATGGCCAACAACATAGACACTCACAACCTGCTCCTTCTCAGCAATGTACAATCCACTCGGATCAACCTCGAAAGTGAAACCGCCATCGATTTATCAATCTGTTCCCCCACTTTAGCGCCATAACTCGTTTGGGGAGTCCTGCCCTCAACACACGACAGTGAGCACAACCCAGTGATCATATCACTTTTTACCAACCGACCAAACCATCCCGACGCACGGGAACTTCGATTCAACTACCGGAAAGCCAGCTGGGAGGAATACTCGTCACATGTCGCATGGGACGATGTGGAGGGCCTTCCCGAGGACATTTCAGAGCGTGACCTTGTCATACATCTATCCGATAAATTCCAAGCTGCAGCTGTCTCATGGATTCCCCAATATTTACCCAAAATCTTATTTCCAAAATCTTGGTGCCCGTAGGTACAAGAAGCAATGGACTAACGTGAAAGGATGTACGGGGCTTTCCGCCGCGCACGCTCCCCAGGAATCGAGTAGCATGGAAAAGGGGAACTGCCTTGTTCCGCAAACTTACAGATACAGATACAGACACTAGGCCGCATCCCCCAGAAAGGGGGGTAGCCGACGGCAAGGCGCACCTCACACCCTCACACGCTCACATTCACACCACTTAGCCCTTTTGTGCTAAAGGGTCCGGCCGGTAGCCCCTCAATTTACACTCTGGGTCCCGAATGTACCGAGGAACCGTCGTCAGCAGCAGGGCCCACAGTTTTCACTGGTTTACCCCCGCCGCGTCATAATGGCCGGGCCCCCCCCACCCACGACCGTCCCGACAGCGGGATGCCAAGGGCGGGAAAGCACATCAGAGCAGCGTCAAAATCAACCATTCACAACCATTCTCCACTCACGCCTGTTCATTGCACGCTCTCTCGCCACCTCCACATTCATGTCTCT
>SDVV010028440.1:0-11957 GCA_016164225.1 Gammarus roeselii | reverse complement strand
AATTTTTTTTACTTTGACAGACCTTACACTGCTCAATATAATCAACTAATGTGAATTAAAGGAATCAATGTAAACATTTACTGGAACCAGTAGCTATGTTTATACTAAATTATCAGTAATTTACAAAACTAGCTCAATCTAAAGAGACGCCTTACATATCTGGGATCAATGTCAAGGAGCATAGAGGAGGATGCGGCGCTGGTGATGCTGTTGATGGCCTCATGTAGGCTGGGAGTGCCCACACACAGCACCTTAGAGGCTCCAACGGCCGCCACCATCTGCTGCACAGCCGACAGCGACCTCTCCGTGAAGAGATACTGAGCCTCACACTTGCTCGTTTCCTTCAATGGGACAAGCTGGGGAGAGAGGGTACAGATGGAGGGTAAAAGGTAGAGATAAGGGATGATGAGAGTACAGATAGGGGATGCTGAGACTACAGATAAGGAGTGACGAGAGTAATGAGGGTGGGATGGGGATGACAAGGGTTGTGTTACAATACAGTGCAATTAAAAAGATGTTTTATTGTTATAGGTACGTATCAGGAAACAACATAGCTTCCTCATAGCTGTAGCTACCAAAAGGAACTATCTATAATTTAGTCATAGCTCACAATAACAAATGGATTGCGATAGATATGTATTGCTAGATAGGGTGGACATGGGCGAGACAAGAGGAATAAAAGCATCTGTTTTTTCTGTGTGAGATCTAGCTTAGGGAGTTTAGCTATGGATTGACTAGAAGTTAAAACATGAATAAACGTTTCCATCAGGTGCTAAATCCAGACATTATTTATGACAAAGTTGGAGCATCTCACCCTTGTTCCCTGCCCCACCAATGGGGCATGGAAGGCAGTGTACCAGAGCAAACTAACAGTCAAAGAACAAGGCAAAAAAAAACAATGCAAGATGCTGGTTGGAATGCATTCAATAGGTCAACATGAAATGTCAGTGATGACAGTCAACAATTGCACTCAGCTATTAACAACACAAACACACACCAAATTAAACACACTTGGGCCAGCAAAACCTATACAACACTTCCCCCAACTCCTGTATAAAGGCCACCTTGAAGCCATGACAAGATTTGCATTGCACCATAACGAACGACAGTTGGTTTCAAACCTGAATGTGATGGTAATAAAAAAAAATCTGTGCTGTAGTCCATAGCAAGGAGCAAACAGGTTGAAAGAATGATCACATGTGCCAATACATGGAGCTCTACCAAACAGAGCAGACAAGCCTGAATCCACACTACACCAAAAAATCTACTGACACTTCATCAGATCCAAACATTACAACCTACCCATGATGAAAAAGACTGCTGAGTTTTGAAATACTTTCCTTAGTACACTCCATCCAGTCCATCTATTTTCCTGGTCTATCCCCTCTGAAATTACGAAGTCGCAGATCACCCAGATTTCCGCGTTCCACACACAGAACCAGTAGGTCCAAAATAGGTCTTACACTAGTGATAAACAAATTAATTATGGAAGCAGAACTCCTATTGGCAGAAGAACACAGCAGACTAGAAGTTTAAGTGGAACACAAGCTGAAGTGTCACACTATTCAAATTAAAACCAATTCCAACATTGCAAGAATCAAAATCAAGCTGGCTCCTGTAGAAATGCATTAAAATCCCACTCAACTATGTTCCATTAGGGGTGAGCCTTCAAATGAGAGAAGAGTCTTGCACCTTTCTGACAACTTTCTTGCAGCCTCGAGTCAACTAGCACTCTCAAGTCCATGCAGGAATCAGCCATCTAAAATGTCACATCATTTAAATTATTACAAATTCCATCATCAAGCAGATCCAATCAAGCCAACCCCTGCTCAAATGCATAAAAAACACATGTGCCTAAGCTCAGTGAGAGATTCTCCGTGACAAGGACACATGCCGCACTGCATTCCAATCTCTTTGCAAAGAAGACACCACCTGACAATCAGCTTGTACATTTCGTGGATAACTCAAAGTGCAGTCAGCTGCAAAAACCTTCCACTTACAAATCACGCCCACTTTGTTCACATACGGTTTATTAACTGGTTCCAATATAGTAGCAGCCGAATTTGTTCTTGTACACAGATACAAACACTAGGCCGCATCCCCCAAAAAGGGGGGTGGCCAACGGCAAGGCGCACCTCACACAACTTAGCCCTTTTGTGCTAAAGGGTCCGGCAGGTAGCCCCTCAACTCACACTCAGTTCGAGGAACCGTTGTCAGCAGCAGGGCCCGACAGTTTTCACTGGTTTACCCCCGCCGCGTCATAATGGCCGGGCCCCCCCCACCCAGGGCCATTCCGACAGCAGGATGCCAAGGGCGGGAAAGCACATCAGAGCAGCGTCAAACTCAAACATTCACAACCATTCTCCACTCACGCCTGTTCATTGCATGCTCTCTCGCCACCTCCACATTCATGTCTCTCCTTCCCAACGCCTGCTTCAGACCATCCATCCACCCAAACTTCGGTCTACCTCTAGGCCTGCGACCACTCGCCTCCATTTTCATCACTCTTTTCACCAATCTCCCTTCATCCATCCTCTCCATGTGCCCGAACCATCTCAGTACACGCGAATGCACTCTGTTCTCCAACTTCTTCACCATCCCTGTTCTGATTCGAACCATGTCGTTAGTGAACAGGTTTGTCTCTCAGCGTTACTCCAGCCATGCTCCTCAAACATTTCATCTCGAAAACATTCAACCTTCTTCTCTCTTCTGCTCTCATCCCCCCAAGTCTCACCTATGTATAGCACAGTTTGGACAACAACCTTGTACAGTCCTCATTGTTGGAAATATATTTATATGTTGTATATTTTTTATATTTGTATGTAGCTGCATATGTGTATGTGTTACCTTTATTCTGTTTTCTTCTTATAACTGGCATGCACACTCCCAGTTGCATTGTCCTTGCCTGCCGTTTCATGTGTCTGGTGTCTGCACTTTGTGACTGGCGCATGGCTTGCTTGCCTCCTTTGCTCTCTTGCTTTCCCTGTGCCCTGCAGGTTTGGTTTCCTTGTTCTGACTTGCCCTGGCACTGGGGCTGAGGCGAGAGGCAGGGGGCTTCAGGTACTTGACTCTAGATTTAGCAGCACACTAATTCCGCTCATATCAACATTCTTTGAGCTATCATTGCTTTACTTTTACTTGAAGCTTCCTCCTCTCACACACTTTACCAAACTTTGATACTAGCCTACACAGCTCCTCCTCTGAATCTGTCACCGGTGTTGCATCATTTGCAAACACTTACTGGCTCAACTATCATCTCCGCCTATTTGTTTCGAGCAGCTACAACCCAATACACATGCATTCACTGCCTTGACCACTTCATCCATGTTGAGATTGAACAGCCAGGGACACATAATGCAGCCTAGTCTCAGACCCACCATCACTGTGAACTAATCACTCACCTTGCTTCCCACTCTGAAACATGCTCTGCTGTCAACACAGAAACTCTGAACAGCTTTCAACTAATTTCCACAAACCCCTGTGAAATGCAACACCCTCCACAACACTTCCCTGTCATTGGTCTTTTCAAAATCCATGAAGGCCCAGAACAAATTTTTTCCCATTGCTAGATACTTCCCATTGCTAGGTACTGTTTCCCATTGCTAGGTACTGCTGCAAAAATCTGATCGGCACACCTTCTACACTCCTAAAGCCACACTTTAGTCTGTTAGTAGCAGATGAAATTGCCTTTCCTGCAAGGAATGTTGCAAGAAGTTCTGCTAAAACAGTGGAGCTAGCCATGTAGAAAATAGTCAAGTTGCCTTACCTGTGTAGGGTGTTGTGAAAGGTGCCACAAGTACGGTGCAATCAAAGTTGAAGAAAAGTTGCATACCTGAGAAGGGTGTTGAAGATGGTGCTCCTGGACCGGCGTGATCACAGTTGTGGCATTACAGCGAGCCGTAGGAGGATGATCAGGGTCAGTTGGCAAAAGACACAGCATGTTGCACACAGTGCAGAAACCTCGCTCATCCGATGTTACTGGAGTTAAGCTGGTGAGCCTGCACAAATAATTTTGTTTGCAAGTACTAAAGCTTATAAATTTTAATGTGAATCTATTAGCTATTTAAAATGTAAAGCAGGAAACTAACTATCCAACCAAAAACTAAATCAACTACCTACTTACTGATAGGACATGAATAATATGATGCACTGTCCAACATAAAAATGACAATTACAACATGTCACATAAATGAACACATCCATCACATTTATTGGCAACTAATGGAAACCACCAGCCTATGCAAGTTCTATTACAAGACCCTGGAAAAAAACATATTCCAGTGGTTACAGACCACATAGATACAGGAGTCAATAACAATTTTGCGTATCACATCTATAAAATATTGGTTGAAAATGAGGTAGTAGCTAAATAGATACTTTCCAAGTGAAGCAACTAGGTAGCTAATGAAACAGCAGGCAGCTTTCCAGGACCAGAGGACTCACCTGAGGTACTCGTCTTGGTGCGAGCGAACTGGTTTGTTGTCCTTAATCTTTTGATGCCAAGCTTTTATGGACGCCTTTGGTTGCTGCTGGTCTGCCCACAGGAAGAATGAACACTCCTTCTGGTCCCGACAGGCCGAACATGCATAAAATTTGCGGGATTTTCCTCCAACAAAGAAGCGCTCAAAGCAAATGGTGGGGCCTGCAATGGAAGGATTTACCGAGTTCCACTAAAACATCAAATTCCCAATGTAATGAGTGAGGTAGGATGCTGGCTAACAATTAAAGATTTAGATTAATCATGAATAGTTCACCATAATATTGCCTTTGTCAAAATTGGACATTAGCTTTCAATGAAACAAAATAAACAAACAGTTCATCAATATGACTTTTAACAATGATGACTCAGAATATTGCATCAACATTGATAGAGCAAAATCATCCAGATGTAAAATAACCGTGACCCCCAAATTCCATCACTCCTGCAAAGGATAAAAAAATGGTTCCCAAAAGTCACTAGCAAATAATCAGTAATAAAACACAAGCAACAGCATAAACAAAACCTACAGTTCAAATTGAAAAATAGACAACAGTTACAAATGACTCTTAATTGTAGTGACAAAATTCAAATTGTTCTAAGTTTTAACCTTTCACCTACGTTGTAAAAGGCAGCATCATGCGTGAACTCATCCTTTCACAACCATTCTCCACTCACAATAGAGTGGAAATCAACAAGTGCACCCACACACATTTGTTTAAATGTTGACAACAATTTTGCATTTGTGACGGTCAAAGTATGTCTTCCCAATGTTGCTGCCATTTCTCTCCTGGATTATGCTGTCTCAGTTGTGGTGACGTATTTTCTGCCCTCATATTGGGCTGAGGAGAATGCTGAACTGATCGAATTCCTGCTGGAGTTTTGTGTTGGTAGGGAAGTTGTTGTTCTTGGCAATTTCAACTTGCCTTTGTTGGATCTGTCTGTAGACATTTATAATAATTATATGCCTCCAGTTGATTTGCAGTTTCTTGATTATTTAGCTCTTCCTGGACTCACTCAGTGGGTGAGGGAAAGTACTTTTATTGATTCGGGCACCATTCTTGATCTGGTGCTGACTACAGAGGAAGATTGGGTGTCATCTGTGGCAATTTTGTCTCCTCTCCAAGGGTGCCACCATGCCCCTGTCTTGGTTGAGTATTGTTTTCAGATAGATGAGGTTCCAGTTGATCCTGGTTCTGGTTTTGGATCGGTCATGTGGTTTCATGGAGAAAGCACTGTGGAGGAGAATTATAGTTTGTTTCAGTTAGTTATCCATTTGCTTGTTGAAAGGTTTGTTCCCACTTGAGACTGCTTCGCGGCCAAGCTGGTGGCGGGGCCCCTCTGAGGAAGCTGATGATCAGTAGATCTCAGGCTTCGGCGCAGTACAAGCTTTGGAGGAGGGAGCTTAGTAGGCAGCATGAGGAGGTGTTGGTGTCCTTGGGAAAGTTTAGTAGGCTCAATTTTGAGCAAATAAATTTTTCTTGACACAGCCAGTGGTTGTATGAAGAGGAACTAGCCAACAACTTCTCTGTTGCTCCCAAGATGACTCACTCCTATAACAGAAAAAGAAAGAAGGGCTGTCCTTCAGTTGGTCCTCTGAAGCTTCCATCTGGTGAGGTTGTTGCTAATCAGAGAGACACGAGTCAGCTGTTTGTGGACTTTTTTTGTCTGTTTTTGTGAATGCTGATCCTGCCGGCCCTTCCCCAAATCAATTTTTTCCTGGAAAATTTGGTGAAATGGAGTGACAAGACTGATAGTCTCCCAGGTTGGTTCTGAACAATTTAGATTCATCTTCTGCTGGGGGCCTGAGAGGAATCTCATGTTTGTTGTTCCCTTATTCAAGTCTGGTGCAAGGAGCAATCCTCTCAATTATCAACCTGTGAGTCTCACTTCAGTATGTTGTAAGGTGCTGGAGCGGTTTATTGTGTTGCAGGTAATGTCTTTTCTGGAAGATTCTGGCATTTTGTCAAGCGACCAATTTGGATTCAGGGTGGAAAGTAGCACGGAAGATCAACTGTTGCTTACTTATGGTGAGGTTGCTGATCTGGTGGATGATGGAATGTTGGTGGATGTGGTCTTTCTGGATTTCTCCAAGGCATTTGATGTCAATCATTCTGTTTTGTTGGCCAAGCTAAGGTGTGTGGGTATTCCTGATGGATTGTTGGATTGGATTTGTAGTTTCCTGATTGTGAGGAAAATATGTGTTTCTGTGGGGGGAGTTGTCAGTGACTTTTAGGAGATGACAAGTGGATTACCGCAGGGTTCTGTGCTGGGCACGTTCTTGTTTCTGCTGTGAGTTAATCATGTGGCAGCGGGAGTGGCTTGTGAGTGGCAGGCTTTTGCTGATGACTTCAAACTTTATTTGAGCTTCCCACGCAAAGTACAAGCAGTTTGCTTGGGTGTGTCTTCTTTGAAGAGAGATCTTAATTTGGTGCAGTCTATTTCCTTGTCATGGAATCCCTCTCTGAACATTGCCTAATGAGACTTTATGCGTTTATACAGGGGTCCTCTTGAATTGGAGCAGCTTGATGATTGAATTACTTATAATTTCAATGATGTGGCACTTGAGCTTGTTGATTCCTGCAGAGACTTGGGAGTGCTTGTTGACTCAAGGTTGCCATTTCACCTCCATGTGAAGAGTGTTGTTAGAAAGGCTTCCACTTTGGCAACCAGTCTGCTCCGTTCTACTGTCAAAAGGAGTTATGTTTTCATGGTGTCTTTGTTTGAAACTCATATAAGGCCCATCTTGGACTACTGCTCTTGTGTGTGGAATGTGGGGTATTTGGGGGATGAGACTTTTGGAGTCTGTGCAGAGGCAGTGGACCATGGAAATAGAGGGTCTGGGTGGGGTGGACTATGGTGAGAGATTCAGAGCTTTGCAGTTGTTTTCAGTCAGAGGGAGGTTGTAGGGTCTAGATCTGGTGAAGTGTTGAAAGATTTTTCAATGTTCTGTGGATTCGGGGATGTCTACTCTGTTTGAGCAAACTCCAGATATTGGCACACGTGGTCACTCTTTCAAGCTGGTGGTTCCTCTCTGTCGGACCGACTATAAACTCAGATTCTTTTATTCTCTCTGTGTTTGGGTCTGGAACAGTTAGACCTCTGATGTGGTTCAGTGCAATTCCCTCTGTGGCTTCAAGAAGGCCATGGCTGAGGAGTAGAGGGGGTGTTGTACAAGTTTTGCTTGGCATAGCAAATTTAATTTTGTGATTTTGTTTGTGTTTTGACAGTTGGGTGCAATTGTTGACTGTTTTCAGTGTTTCATGTCAACCTATTAAGCGCAATCTGACCAGCGCCCTGCTGCAGTTTTGATACGGTGGTGTTGTCCTTTTGATTGCAACCGCTAAGGTATACTGCCTTTCATGCCCGCATGCCCTGTTGGCGGGGCTGCCAGGGCTGTGGGGGGCTGCAAAGGTGAGATTAATTCCCTAGAATGAATACAGAGCCTTGCCTTGCGCATCACAACAGGCTTTACACTGACCATACCCATTCCCCACTAGTGTGAGGAAATCAAGGTCTTCCCAGTCAAACATCATCTTAATACAAGACTGAGATGATTTTCTAACAAGATTGATGAAGACCAAGCACATCCCTCTTACAACCTAATGAACTCAAGTCAAGTTGACCAACACCGGCATAACAAAGCTGCAACACACTTTGGTTCTCATTACAAAACTATTCCTCATCTTACAGATAACACATCTATGTAAAATCAGATACAGATGCATCACAGGTCTAGCATTGGGCAAACACAGAGTCAATGCAGTCTTGCAGTGTCACCTGCCTGAGGTGGAAGTAGAGAAGTTGGGGTTGCCTAGAGGAGACAGGGTCCATTTGTCCCGGCAGAGGTGCGGGCACCACACAGCTTTTCAGTCATACCAGTATTAACAGGGGAATGTCCCACCCAATCTCTGTTTGTGATGCCAGAGGGTTGCTTGTTAAAGACGTGCATCTGCTGAAACATTCCCAACTTGCACATGTATGTGGAACTATGATACTACCAGTACTAAAAATGACTGATACTTTGTTGATACCAATACTTTCCCATAATTTTGATTCAATGGTTGAAGTATACATTTCCACTGAAGTACATTTTAGGCCCACAAAGATAAAAAAAAACTATTTAATCAAAGATATTCAGTGATTGACTATCCATAGATAATTATTGGTGGCCAGTTGGAACACGGTTGCGGCGGCATCTCGGCGGCGGAAGTTCATTGAAGAACCAGCAGGTTGGCAGAGGCTTCTAACCTACACCTTTGCAGTCCCAAAGACATGAGGCAGCAGAGGCCTGTAAGTCTGAGGGCTTGACTGGGAGGGGTGGGCTGGCTGCTGGCAGGGACTCAGTGGTTCATGAGCTGCCTGGCGAGGATGTGCACTGTTCTTTCTGTGATGCCGTTCTGTTGGGTGCCTTTGTTTCTTGTTTGGTCTGCTTTAGGAAATTTCACGCTGATGTGTCTTGTCTTGCGGTATAGAAGGATGTTGTTAGTTGTCTTCTGAAGGATACTGGCAGTGCTGTGCAGTATTTTTGCTGCAGGTGTAGATGTTATGGTAGAATCAGTTCTTCTTGTGTTCCTGGCTAGGGGACTGGACTTGTGTGAGCTTTCAATCAATTGCTGGTTGCTGTTGGATCCCTTACCAAAAGAGTTGATGAGATGTCAAGGAGAATTGAGTTGGCATCTGGCGGTCATTCTGCCAACAAGCCACTTGATGGGTCCATGGCCGACAAAGCTAGTTTCTAGAAAGGGGATTCATGCAGAATTGAGAGTTGCGCGAACAGGAATGCCGCCAAGACTCTATTGTCCTCAGAGGTTTCCAGACTGGCAGTGCTGAGGGTGTGAAGGAGAAATTTATCACTATACTGAGGAGTCTGATAGACTTACATGTGCCTCTTGCTGGAGACTTGCCTAGGGTACCATCTTCTGTGAGGCCTCCCCACAGGTTGAAGGTGAGGAGAGCAAATGCAGGGGATGAGTACAATATTTCAACCAGGTTTGGCAGAAATGATCATAATACTTTGGGAGTCACTAGCTACCTTTCTTAATCTCAACTGTCAGTTTAGAAATCATGCTTTGTTCTCAGTACAAGGAATACCTTATGTAACGGTACAGTACAAGGAATACCTCATGCAACGGTATAGTGACTCCCCAAAGCTGTTCCATGCCTATATAGAAAGGAAGAAGAGGGGTCCTCTTGGGGTTGGACCACTTTGTAATGCAGGTGGACAGCTGGTTTACGATTTACTGGAGATGACCGAGCTTCTGTCATTTGCCTTCTCTGAGGTATACAGAGAGGATTTTCCTTCCAATCCTGTTCCTTTCCAGTAATTTGATGGAGAAATGAGCAAGTTTGCTATAGGTCATGGAATGTCCAGGTCGTTCTGGCGGGGCTCAATGTTAGTTCAGCAATGGGCATGGATGGACTCCACCCAAAGTTGCTAAAGGAGTGTGCTATGCAATTGACACAGCCTCTCTTTATAATCTTTAACCTTTCTCTGCAGAGTGATATGCTTTCTGATGCATGGAAGAGTTCCTTGGTGATTCCAATTTTCAAAAGTTAATCTAGATATGATCCCCTCAACTATTGTTCAGTTAGCCTTACCTCTGTTTGCTGCAAATGGATGGAGAGGATTGTTGCTGCTGAGCTGGTGGACTATTTCGAGTATTACCAGCTCCTTTCATTCAGACAGTTTGGATTCAGGAAAGCTAGATCAACAGAGGATCAGATGTTGCTGGTCTATTTGGATGTAGTTGAGTCTGTTGATGCTGGTTTGGTGGTAGATATGGCCATGCTTGATTATTGAAAGGCATTTTATGTTGTTTCCCATCCCATTTTGCTTCTGAAGTTACAGGCACTTGAAATTTCTGAGGTTGTGTTGAGGTGGATTGGTAGTTTTCTTCATTCTCGAATTATGTGGGTTGGCGTTGATGGAGTGAATAGTGAGCGGAGGGATGTTCTGAGTGGGGTGGGGTCCACGGGGTTCAGTCTTGGGTCTAGTCCTCTTTCTCATATATGTTAATTTTTTGACGGATAACCTTGCATCTAAGTTTGGCGCAACGTCATGATGTTCTTGGTGGTGTGTCTGCTTTGCAGAGAGATGGTGACAAAGTATTCCATACTGCATCTTCATGAAATTTGTCATTGAACCCTAGCAAGTATATTGTTTTAAGTTTCAAAAGACGTTTTGCTGGTTGGAATGGTCATTGTGCAGAGGCTGTTTACACTCTTGGGGGTGCTTGTTTGGAGTTTGTCAAAGTTCATTGCAATATTGGAGTTCATGTGAATGTTGGCCTTAAGTTTCATGACCATGTCAGAGAAGTTGTGGGACAAGCTGCCAGTCTTTGAAGTGATTTGCTTAGGTCTAGGTCCACAGTTAATAGAATCCCACATTTTATAGCAATACTATTTGTGGCACATATCAGGCCCATTCTTAATTACTGCTCCTGCGTGTGGAATCTTGGTTATGTCCAGGATGCCAAGTTGCTTGAGTCTTTTCAGAGGAGGTGAACCAAACAGGTGCATGGTGTCTGAGATGTCCTACCATAACAGGCTGATAGCTCTCAATTTGTTCTCAATCAAGGGCAGGTTACTGAGAAGTGACCTCATGAAGTATTGGAGAATTCTGTGTTATGACAAAGAGGGTTTTGATTTGTCTATTCTGTTCCAAAGGTCGCTGGATGGTAGGACGCCGGGACATCAGCACAAGCTCTTGATGCCCCGCTGCTTTGGAGATGTGACAAGGAGGTTTTTTAATGTTTAATGCATTAGGATATGGAATGAGCTGCTTGCTGCTGTTGTTGTGTCTGCTACCATTTCTGCTTTCAAGACAGGGTTGGCCGAGTTTATGGGGAATAGGTTGTTTGAGTGCTAGTCTTGCATTCTCAGTCGTGTTGGCAAGTCTGTGCTGTGATTAGTCCTGTTGTTTGTTTCTGTTTCTTTTTAGATATGTATATGCGTACATGTATTTGTTTTCATGGTTTTCTGTGGGGTTGTAGTTGTGCTTTGGGTTTTCATGCGAGTCACTTTGGGTTTGTTCTCTGGAAGCCAATGGTGTGCATCCCTTCCAGCATCTTCCCATTGGTGTTCTTGGGAGTCTTTGTAGGTGCTGGCGCATGTGACTGTGCTGGCCTATCCTAGCTCGGTGCACTTAACAACTGGGTATGTTGAGCTCTTGGGGGGGGGATGCAAAGGTAGGAATAAGTCTGTTAGGCACTTTGACTTTGATACACAGACTAAAAAGGCAGTATATATTCCTCCGTGACTCTTGCAAGACTTGAAATTAATAATCACATTTCATTTTATATTATAATGTACCTATAATATGAGGGTAAATTACAAGCTCATCATGAGTTCTCTAATTTATTTAGGTAGTTATTGGGTGCTGTTATATAACACCAATACCGATACCTACCATAAAAAATAGCTGATACCCACGAGTACTGATACTTCAGCACATCACTATTTTCAAGTGAATATAGAT